>JAJOOH010003422.1:0-39664 GCA_029582605.1 Solanum gracilifrons | reverse complement strand
TATTATTTGTATATCTGTTTCAGTCATTTATATAGTATTCATTATCTGATTCTATTACTGGATTATTTTCTATTTCGTTTTCTGATAATTCATATATAATATCATCGCTTTCTAATTCATAGTCTATATACTCTATTTGTATATGTTTTTCATTGTCTATTAATATCTCAGATATTTATTTTTTCTTTGGATTTTTAAGTAATTTGCAATCCTTAGCTATGTGTCCTAATTTTTTCACAGTTATAGCAAGTACATTCCGTTAGTTTCTTCTTTGGTCTATATGGTCTTTTAATTTTGTAATTTTTTATGTAGTAGTTTCTCCTTCGTCTTTTATACTTATATTTTGATTTATATTTTTTGTATCTTTTTTTATTATACTTTTTATAATACCTATCCGTGCATCCAAATTGGGGTGCTATCTTATTTTTGCAACTTGCTAGGTTTTCTGCTAATATTTTCTCCATTTTTAATTCTTCTTTATGTTTTTCACATAGTTCTATAAACCATCGTTGCAAGAATTTCATTCTAGCTCCTAAGGTATCTGTTAGTCCTGCTTCATTCCAATTTTTTATTACTTTTGAACTAAAAGGTTCTGGTAATTTTGTAAAAAATAGTTTCCTTATTTCTTTACTTTCTTCTATACTGTAAGTTCCTTTATAATAATATTCTCTAAATGCGCATGTATATTCATCTATAAAACACATATTACATATTGCTAATTTTGTCATTAGATTTCTATTTATAATTTTTTCTTTATTTTGTTCTTCTACTTCTGTGGTCATACTACTAAATTCATTTGTTATAGCTATTTCGTATTTATATAATATTTCCATAGTTGTAGTAGCTAGTTCACCGTCAAATTTTTTATTGCTTCTTAACATATTTAAACTTTCATTTGTTAAATTTTGTAGCCATAATTTTACTGTTCCTGTAAGTGTCCTTTCTATATACCCTGGTGTTTCTGTCATTCCTATTATGTTATCTATTAGCTGTTTTGATATATATTCCATCCATAATTGAATTGTTTTATTTATATCTGCTACACAGTCTAAATCTAAAAAATTATGTTGTTCGGTTATTGGTTTAGGTGTCCATTTTTTATTTAATCTTTTATCTCATATAGTTTTTTCTCTATCATATTGTTCATAGTTTGCATTATAATATCTTGGATTTAGGTTTTTCGGTTTTTTTACTCCTGATGTACTAGGTTTTTCGTCCATTTCTATATCTCGTGTATTTACTTCTAGATTTTTTGTATTATCTATGTTTTCTAAGAGTTCTGTATATGTTTCACTTGTTTCTGAATGTTTTTCGTCTAGATCTTCATCATTTATTTCATTAATTCCTATTTCAGGTGGATTATCTTGATTTTCTTCTAGTTGAAATTTTTCTTTAAATCTATGTATTTCAACTGTTAATTTTGCTTTTTGTTCTTTTTCTTTCTTGTTTTTATGCATACATTTCTTTTAATATTGCTAATTCTTTTTCTAATTCTAGTATTTTAGTGTTTTTTATTTCTTCTACTTGTTGTACTTCCTTTTTTGCCTAATGTTTTATTTTTTCAATTTCTTTTTGTCTGTCTATCTCGTCATTTTCTTTTGTTATTCTTACCATAACAGTTAAACTATCTTCTAATTTTACCATTTCTTTTTCTAACATTAAACTTAGATTATCACCTATTTTTTTATATCATCTTCCTAGATTAGAAAATATTATTTTTATTTTCAATCCATCGTAATTTTCATATGTTTTTTCATCTATTGCATATTCTTCTTTATTCATCTATAAATTATGTTGGAGTTTATATTCTAAATTTTCTATTTGTATCTGTAAGTATAAAATTGTCTTTCAATGTGCTATTATAGATTTTTTACAAGTTCCTGCAAATATATTGTTGTTAAGTCTATTTTGCTTATGTCTTAACTCTTGTCTTTTTGTTATAAGTATTTCGATAAGATCTTGTTTATACTGTTCTTTGTTCATTGTTTCTTTAAATATTGGATGCATTTATACTCTATTTTAGATATTATATTTATTAGTTGTTCTATTTTATTATTATCTGTCTTAGTAGTATTTAGTTCTTTATATTCTGGGTATAATTTGGATAATTTTCTTTTTATTTTCCTTAATTGTTTCGGATTTCTTTTCTTCTATAGCTCTGATATCTTGGGTTGTGCGGAATTCATCTGGATAATTGTTGATTTTCTCTAAAGATTTTGTAATATTCTTTGGCTAAATGTTTTAATCTTAATATTTCTTTAACATTATTTATGATGTATTCTAGATATAACATATCTTGGGTTCTTAGATACATATATAAATTGTAACGTAGTGCTAGTCACATGAAACACCGCATTGCCCACAACCAGAGGCAATCGACTAGCACTTGCACGTCCTAACTGATCTTCATTGACATCGTGCAGATTACCGATGTCATAATTATGCCCAAGTTGGCTAGCATTGCTCGTGTTAACACTCATTTCTTCACCTGCTCAAGAGCATCAAACAAGACACAAGCAAAATAAGTTGATTCAACTACTACACAATCGGTTCACAACTAAACATCACTTAAAGAATTCTAAAGACGACTCCCGGCTATGGCGCCATTTTTTTATAATGCTCAACTACACATCATCCAATTCTAAGTTTAGGCGATCGCAATCAAGTATAAATCCAACAAAGAGTTGGGGTCGATCCCACAGGGAGTGATACGATAGAGAATTCAATTACAAAGTGAAAGAAGTGTTCTAATCAATTGTAGGAGTAGATATTTTTGAATCAAGCAAAGTAAATGGTAGGGGTTTGATAATTAATGTCAATTGGGGGGGGATTAGGGTAACAATTAACAACTATGAAAATAGAGGAGTAATAAAGTTGAGAGGGATCCTTGGGGAAGTGATCGATTAAATGTGAATTTCGGTGTATGGGTGATTATTATTTACTAAAAACCCATTGCATCTTAGTGGGTAGGTTAGACTTTAGGTGTAATAGCTATTTTTCAATGAACTATTATGAATCAAGCGAGTTCTCTCGAATCTCAACAAGCCTAACAAATATGAACAACCCAAAACCTCAATTAATCTGCTCTCGAGCTGGATTGGAAATATAAATTCTAACCCAGTTTCTCAAGATGAATCCACAATAACCTAATCACTACAATTATCAATGGATCACTTTAATTCTAAAACCTCTTTCTCAAGAAAGTCTAGAAGACTAAGCTAGAACTATATTTGCAACTACAATTCATCAATTAAAACTCAATTACCAACTGAACCCACTTCAAATAACCACTCAAATTAGTAAATACTAACACCATAAGGTCATTTAAATAATTAATCACATAATCACACCCCAAGAATGAGGGTTTTAGCAAAAAGCAAGAAAATGTTACCAACTATGTTCTCCATCAGCTTGGGTAACAAATTGCAGGTCTTCACAATGCTCAAAATTAGTTCAAAATACAAACTCAACTCTAAATTTTTACTCAAAACGTCAAAGAATACTGTTACGAATCAAAACCCAATGTTAGAATGTATGGGAACTCTCAAAAACTAAGAAATACCCCTCCAAATTTCGGAACTCTTTAACTCTCTTTTAAAAATTCCATTTATACCTTCCCAGAATTTTGACTTCGGGGCCATTCTATGGAATTAGTCGAGCATCACCAACCAATTATGTGATGTGCCAAATGTCTCTTTCCATCGCCTTCTTGGCTACATTTTTTATCCTTTCTCCGTTGTAACCTTAGGCGATCGAAGTCTGAGCTCGCCGGCCTGTTTGGCGATGCGCCAAGTGTTCCTTGTGCTTACCTTTTTGGCTTGCCTTTTCATCAACAATTCTGTAATTTTAAGGGGGCTAAGATCTTTCACCGATCCAATCAGCACATCGCCGACTTCTACATTCCACCGTTGAGTTGGCTTTTTTTTCCATGGGTTTGCCTGTTGTAACTTTTGGCGTGCTGAAGAACGACAACTTGCCGAGTGACCTTGGCGATCATCAGCCTTCCTTGTCTTCAGCTTCTTGAGGGTTTTTGCTCCTTTTTACTCGATACTATCCTTGACTTTCTATTTTTCCTTCATTTCTTCAAATTGGCATTTAAACATAAATTTAGAGAATATAATAGGCATTTGAGGACATTAAAACTCTAAATCATCAATTGGGTTTGTATTTATTGATTGAATTTGAGTGAGATTTAAATGGAATTGCATTTGGAATTTTAAACAAAAGTGAGTTCGGGAAAGGAAGAAAAAAATGGACAAACATTCGCATCCAAGTTTACGTTGCGAAGACGCTTGAAATTTCCTTCTTTAATCGATCACCCACTCTTCGCGTCACGAAGAGGATATGGAGTCCTCTGTCTTAGAAGTCTTTTTGTGACCAAAACATTAATTACATCCTCGCGTCGCGCCATTGATACGCTTGGGTTGCCTGACCTTTTCTTTTCCATTGTTTGTCCCGTATGTATTTTTTTGAATCGTGTCTTTATTTTCTTCTTGATATTTACTCGTAAAGTCTCCGTTAATCCTTCAGAAATCTACATGTCGCATTCACATGTCTTCATTTACACTCTGAATTAACGTAAGGTAAGGGAAATTTTAAAAGGCACTATTTCATAAAACTTAAGAACTTCAAATGTTATTTATATATGTATATGTACCTATGTTTATTGTTGTACTTGAAAGATAAGTTCATAAGTGCATGTTTTGAGAATGTAAACACGTCTAATGCTTTGAAAAGTATTTTTATAAGGTAAGAAGTCCATTCTTTGTAATGGTGAATTTAGCATAGAGTTATATCACTTATTTTGGGAGTGGTATCGAGCACCGAACTGGTATAAAGTCTTTTATAACTTAGAAGTCCCATAAAACTATTTAGCCAGCGTAGGCTAGGATATCATTGATTCTTCATACGACTCCTCACTGCCTTTGAGAAGGCCTACTAGATGGATCCATAGTCACTATATCATCCTATAGCTTAACAAAGTGTAAGATGGCCCTTGCAATGTGGGAAAACATTGTATCATTGATAAGCTCATGGTAGTAGTTGTCGGTTAGAAAAACTCCCCACAAAGTAAAGTGTATTATTTTCCTGTTGCTTTCATTGTTTATCTTATTGTAAAGCATAAATGGTTTTCACTTCATAATCTTGTATTGATCAAGTTACGCTGTTTTCAGTTATTTAATACAGTAAGTTGTTTGCTCTATCCTTATCACTGACCATAACATTCAATGTACTGACGTCATTCGACCTGCATCATTTTATAATGCAAATACAAGTGTTGACAATCATCAATATGGGCTTCGTTGAGATCATTATTAACTCGCATACAGTAGTTGGTTAGGACTCCTTACTTCTAGGAGACTCCAATTTCATTCAATTTATAGTAGTAGTTGAGGTGTCGTGGGTCGTCTCCCTACATTTATCTTGAACTGCTAGAGGCTTCATAGACATACAAAATTATATGTTTTGATTGTTTTCCCAGAATGTTTTTTTAACACCCTGGATTTGTGAAAGGGAAAATTACCCATTTCCATACCTTGCAGGTATCAACCAACGTTGACCACCTACGACCCATGGATTGGACCACAAACCGTAGGTGTGGTCCGTAGTTACTGACCCTGGAACTGCCCAGAAAGGGTCAGAACCACGGCTGGACCAACAGACCGTTAGTTGAACCATGGTCTGTGGTTGAGGCCCCTGGTCAAAGACTCTCAAGTTGAGTTTCTGACCACGAATGACGGACGTGCAGGAACGTCCATCGTCAGTGGCCATCGGTTATAGGATGGAAGTTATTTTTCAAGGGTAGTTGGGGTTTTTCCTAATTCATCTAGCCCTATACTACACCATTTTACCATTTATTAAGACCCCTATAAAAGTATTTTAACCCCCAAATTTCTCAATAGAAATCATTCTGGCAATTCACCAAAAAGAAGTACTCTCTCAAATAATTCTTTCTCTAGAACTTAAAAAAGAAGAAGGATTCAACCTACGGTTAGAAGTCAGAGTCTCAATTCCTCCATTGAAGATAAGAATTTTTCTTTAAGGTATTATAGTTTTCATCCATGGATTTCTTCCATACATGGAGTTCCCAAATTTCTCTATTTGAAAATTAGAATTCCCCAATTGAGTTACAGTTTTCTTCAATTATCATGGGTTCTTTTCATTATTGATTTAAATGATTGAATCATAATCTCTTATGCATGAATTGATGAATTACTATGATTTTATGATTATTTCCCCCCATGAACCCATGTAATCCCCATGTTTTCAAGTAATGAATCATATGATGTGGGATATTGATTATAAAGGAAGATTTCTATGAAATTAAGCATGTATTGCAAGCTTTACATGAATTTATGATGAAATATATATCAAACCCATGTTTTCTAAATGTTGATGATTTGAAGTGGGTTTTGAACCTTGAAAGGTAAATGATGGATTTATGCATTTTATCATGAAATCTATGCAAATGTTTTAAGGAATCTTTGAGCGTAATGTATCAATGACGATGATCATGATGTGTTATTGAAAGGATTTTCTCATATACACATAAAAGCAAGATATGAAAGGTTTTCTCACATAATTAGGATTCTATGGTTGAAAGGTTTTCTCACCTTATTGAATCAAAGATTAATAGTTATCCTAATTAACGTAACTTGGATTGGTTATTGAAAGATACCTTTCCATGGTTGATGACTTAGCTCGGATTGGCAAGATGACGTGTCTTTCAATGGATAATAAGAATGAGAAGAATTGACTATTCCATGGGATTTATGATTAGTACCAAAATGATATTGAGATGGAAGATCTATCTTTAATAGAGTCCGGTTTGTAGAAGTAATCTCCTTATCCGTTACCTATGTCCACCCATAGGATAATTGTCTAGATAGACATTAGCTAGTGGATCAACCTTAGCTCAGATTTATGGTCCTTACCTTGGCAAGTAGGACGACCCTTATCGATATGGGAGACATTGCAGGATCATGTTATAGCTCACGTGGTCTCTATGTCATTCAAGGCTAACTCCCCACATTAATAATGAACTAAGGTTACTTAAAGAAGTATCTCCTATGTGTTAAATGGCTTTAAATTATGTTATCTTGCATTGACCATGGCATTATGGCTTATGTTTTGTAACTCTCTTATATCATGTTTTAGCTTGGTGAATTGTGTGTCATAAATGAAATTTCCCCTTTTAGCATGATTTAAATGTTTTATGCATAGCTATCATACTTTGTATATTGTTTTGTACAAATGCATACTCTTGCCTACATTTCCACAAATGTAGGGTCCGACTGTCAAGTTTCTTAAATATCATGGCTAGTGGTTGAATTTGATATTCTCGAGCTTTGGTGAGTCCTAATGCTTAGAGTACAGAATTTCATTGTTTCACTTTCATTCATGTATTCGTGGCTAGGATCAATTTCATTGTATTGTACTAGATGTCTATATTGAGACAAGGGTTTTGGACTTCCACTTTTCTTTTATAAAAACTACTGGACTTGGACTATTGTTTTACTCTTCTTGTTATATTCTTATGTTATGAAAGTTAAGTGGCTTGTATGGGGTCCTTCCGGGTTCTATTAATGAGTCTTAGATTTTGACTCATTTACGGCTTTATTTAAATAGTTTTACTGTGCTGAATGCCTAATTTATTCTCTAAACTAATGTTAATGTATTGATTTGCAGCAATGAAGGCGAAGAAGCAAGGCAAGGACATGGCCGGGAAAAAAAGAGCGAAGAAAGTTGAAGAAAAGCATTCCACGTGATCACCAAGACCACTTGGCGAAATGCCAAGTGGCTCTTCAGCTTGCCAAAAAGTTCCAGCAGTCAAGCCATTGGGAGAAACCTAATTGGCGATGTAAATGGACAATCGGCGTACCGCCGAATGGAGCAGTGACCTCGATCACTCGCCTAAAGTCATAGAACTCTGAGGTTGAAGAGCCAAGGCAAACCGGTGATGGAATGAAGCCATTGGCACATCGCTGACTTAGTCAACGATGCTCGATAACCTCGCCCAATGGTCCTGAAGGCCTAAATTTGAGAAAATTTAAATTGAATTCTAAAAAGAAGAAAATGAATGAAGTATTAAATCAATTCATTTCGTGAGTAATTTTTCCACTGAAGAACTTTGAGCATTCATTGGATACTTGGTTTTACTTAGTTTAAGGATTTTTCTAGTGGATTCTGAGTTAGGTTTCGTTATTGAACATTTTGGATCATTGTAAAAACATTAATTGTAATACCCAGATTATGGAGAACATAATTGGTATTGATTTCTTCCCTTTTATGATATGTGTCCTAAACTCCCATTCTTTGGGCTTGATCATGTGATTATTTACTCTAATTAGCTTATGGTTATTGTAGTTTACTGATTTACATGCTAATTTGAAGTGGGTTTAATTGATAGTTGTGTATTAATCCATGAATTGTAGTTGCGAATGCATATTTTACTTCACTATTCTAGGCTTTTTTGAGAAAGAGGTTATTAGAACGAATTTTATCGATTGTTGATTGTAGTTATTGGGTTGTTGTGGGTTTAACTTGGGAGAGTGAATCTTAAGTCGATTCTACCTATCTTGCTCGAGAGAGTGGATAAATTGAGGTATTGGGATGCTTATATTTTTAAGCTTGTCGAGGTTCGAAAGAAATCGCTTGAATCATAATAGTCGTTTGAGAGAAAGCTATTGCAACTATAGTCTAGCCTACCTACTCAGATTCAACAATTGTTAGTAAATTACAATTACACATATAGTGAAATTAGCCTATAATCGATCATATCCCCGAGAATTCTTATCTACTTGATACTCCCCTATTTTTCTATTTGTTGTAGTTGTTAATTGACAAACCTAGTCCCCCCACATGACATTCGTTGTCAACCCCTTTGATTTATATAAATGCTTTCGATAATTTCTATTCCTACAAATGATTAGACCACATTTAGAACTTCGTAATTGAATTCTAACTTGTATCACTCCTTGTAGCTTCTACCCCAACTCTTATTTAAGTTAATACTAGATTTTGACCGCCTAAACCTAGTAATGGATGAGGTCTAGTTGAGCATTTATCAAAAGTGGTGCCGCTACCGGGGAGTGATGTTTAGAATTCTATTATTGATGTTTAGATTGTGATCTTTTTATGTTGTAGTTGAATTGACTTACCTTGTTTTCTGTTGTTGTTGGTTGTTTGTGAATAGAGGACGAGATGAGTGTAAATGGAAGTGATGGTAGCCAACTTGGCCACCAAGATGACATCGGAAATCTGAATGTTGTCAACGACCCAATTCAATTAGGTGTCACAGGTGCTATACGCTTACCTCCTGTTGAGCGAAATGTTGTCTTCCACGTGACTAGCACAATGTTTCAACTCTTTCAAATGAAAGGATTATTCGGAGGGCTAGCTCATGAGAATCCCCATGATCATATTCAGAAATTTGTTGACGTATGTGGTCCTTTTTCATTCAAAAACATCCCACAAGAGTCATTTCGTGTCTGGTTGTTCCCTTTTTCTTTGATGGGTGATGCTACTAAATGGTTAGTAGATCTACCGAGGGATTCCATTACCACTTGAGATCAACTTACTGAGGAATTCTTCAAAAGGTTCTTTCCTCCTTAAAAAATGACGGCGTTAAGAGATAATATTCTGGGTTTTAAACATTAGAGGGTGAGCCAATCCATGAGACGTGGCTGATAGTTTAGAAGCTATTACTTCAATGTCCGACTCACAAACTTCCAAGCAACGTATTGTTACAACACTTCTACCATAGTCTAGAATCGGTGATCAAAGGTGTTGCTTATCAACTTGTCCGAGGAGGTATTGTGCAACAACCATTCGAAATAGTATCAAATCTCGCTGATGGTATGACCAAAATAAACAGAGCATGGTACATTCAAGAGGACTAGGTGTCTCCTTTGACCTTTAGGATAAAGAAGGAGAACATAGAGAAAGATCAGGAGCAACACAAAAACATGGCACAAATGATGGCCATGTTGTATATTTTGTCGAAAAATGTGATGGGTAGTGGGTCTAAAGCTGTGAATGATGTTTGTGTTAGTGAGGTAAACCCCGATGATGCACAATTTGAGGCTCTCCATAATGAGGAAGCGAATTTTCTTGCACATCAAAAAAGAGGTTTTTGTCTAAGCTATCCAAGGCTGGGCGGGAATCAAGTTTGGAATAGAGAGCGGTATGATGGATGGAGAGACTGTGACGGTGAATGGTGTGACCATGGGACTAATTAGAAGGAACAAGATGTTGAGAAGGAAAGATATGTTCCCACCACGAGCGTCAAAAGCCAAAAGAGCAAAGGGCTAACCCGGAGAACTTCCGCACCTTGCATGAATTCTTAATAATGTGGAACTATTGAACAAGGTGCTTAAAGAAATGAAAGAGGATGTCTCTACAGTAAGTCAGATGGTTCCATCTTACTCGGTGTCTATCAAGCATCTAGAAACGCAAATGGGTCAAATTTAATCTGATTTGAATCCAGAGGCAAAAGGTGGTCTACCAAGTGATACCTTAGCTAACCCAAAAAATAAACATTGAAAGTGTATCCACGTCGTGCCATGATATTAAATAAGACGCTTCTTGGGAGGCAACCCAAGAGTTTATGCTTGTATTAATGTTGTTTGAATAATGGGTGTTGAATGTGTAGGTTGAAGGTTGAAATTTTGGGAAAATGGCAGCTAGGCAAGCCAAGGGTCCAGTTGGCGACTCACCCAACAGGTCGGCGAGCCCGACTTGGACCGCCGTTGGAACCACATAGCCTACTAGAGGTTATGTAAAACTTGGTGGGCTAAAGTGCTACTCGACGCATCGCCGAGTGGGTTGTGATCACCATCTGACGCACGAACTGAAGAGTCAAAAAGGGCAAAACCATTTTAAATTGAAAAATCTCCCTCATTTCATACTTTTTGACTTCCAAACTTTCACAATTACATATTTTCTTTATTTCATATTAGTCTTCTTACTTTTTGTGTTGTATTAAAACTTGAGGGGGAGGGGATTTTTGATTTATTCCTAGCCTAGCATTTCAAATTTTTGGCATATAAGGTTGGTTTTCCGAACCCCACTTTACATTGTGTTGAAATCGAATGTGTCATCGTTTTCTGGTTGTTCTCTGTGCTTGATCTAGATTTGTTGATTGTGTGGTGTTATGTTTGCCCGTATTTAGTTTAAATCGTTGGTAATCAACTTGAATTTGTGAAATCCTGTGTTTAACCGTGTTAAAATTATTAGGCTGTGTTGAATTTCTTGTGGGTCTAGTGGGGTGAAGTCTTAGTAACTCCAAATTGTGCTAATTCTCTGATTTTTCCTAATGATAGAGCGGTTGACTTCATTCATAAGCGCAAAAGACGTCAATTGATCAATTTTTGGTAAATTGGGGAAAGTCTGAGTACCCTGTAGGCATGGGTAGTATGGGTCTGGACCCAATTACATAGAACAATAATTTAATTTTGTTTTTGCAGGCTGCGGGTTAGATTTTGTAGGTCGGGGATAAAATATGGCAGGTTGGACTATTCGGCAAGTTGGGTCTAGCTCGTTGAGTGGTTTGGTGGTTCACCTAATGACCCCTCAATCTCCTTTTAATTCTCTATATTTTTGGATTAACTTCTGTAACTTTCAATCATATGCCTGAGCTTTGAACGCCGAAACTCCCTTCTAATCGCCTATTTGCGCCCGTAATTCCTGAAATTTTTCTATAAGACTTGGTGAATCATTTCTAATTCGCCGACTGCTGTCGGTGTAACACCTGAAAAACTAGTAGGCTTCACTAAAGCCTTACGTAAGTGTTCTAGAGCTTTACGTGAGATTTAGAGTCGTAGAAATGACTTACATACATAGAATGAAGGGTTTAGGGGTTACATGTCAAGGTACGACTATCCAAGGACCCACAGAGGGTCCTTGAATAGGATCCTAGCAAACCACCCCAAAACTGTCCAAAAACAGTCCACCAACAAAAGGGGACCACGGCCACTAGGTTGACCCTTGCCCCGTGGGTGAGGGGTCATGGATTAAGACCCCAAAATAGGTTACAGGACTCCACCTCAGGAATACCAACATGGCCCGTGGGTTCACTCATGGTCCGTGGGTGGGGGTCTCATGGGTTGAGAGAGTGAAGTCCTTAAGCGGTTAAGTTGGAGGGTTAGAGAACTTTCTAGAATTAATAATTTTTAAAGTTGTGTCATTTTATTAGTAATTAGACTACGTATATAAAGCTATTAGACCCTTAATTAAGTAATTCCAAATAATTATTTCAATTCACCCAAAGAACCCAAACTCCCTCCAAGAAAATCTCTCTCTAGGAAGCAAAGAAGAAGAAGAAGAAGAAGAGAACCAAGTTAGGGCAAATTACTCCATTGTTTCAAGAATTGTGAGGGCTTTATAATCAAAGTATGATAGTTTATTCATCCATGGATTCTTCCATCCATGGAGCCCCCTAGATTTCCTCTAATTGTTAAGATGAATCCCCAATTCAAGTTCGGGTTCCTTCAAATATTGTGGGTTAAGTTGAGTATAAATCCATTGAGTGGATATTACTTATTTATGAAAGACTAAGTCGTGAATCATGTTTTTATGATGATATTATGTGTTTTCAATTGCTAACCCTCGTTAATTGATGTAATTGAGGTAATGTGAGTTTGTGCCTTAAAGATGGAAATTGAAGATTTAGAGATGATCTTCTAGAATTGATGATATGACTAGTAATTGTTCAAGAATAGAAGCTTGTAGACATGAATTGAATTAGATTACAGTTTATATGATGGATCATGCTAGTAAAGCTTGAAGTTGAACCTTTATGATGATTTATGACTAGAATAACTTGATAATGAAGAATGTGATTAGAATGCCTTGAAATCTAGTTATGTATGATGATTGTAAGAAGTAAAACTTTGAGAGTAAGACTTGTAGTCATGAATGTTGATCACTAGGATTTTGAGAGTAAAGCCAATATGATGAATTATTTATGTTAAGCCTCCAAGAGTGAAGCTTGTAGGATAATGGTAGACTTTACATAGAATTGTGGTGGAAGGACTTTACCAACTTAATCTACCTTATGAATGCTTGAATGTATGAAGCGATAGAATCACTTGAGATATGGTGATATTCATATCTAATGTAGTATTCTAGACATGATATCATTCATGAATATAATATGATATGAAAGGTTCTCTCACATAGAATGATTCTAGGTTGAAAGGCTTGCTCACCTAAAATGAATGTAAGTCCAAGGACTATGAAATGTGATGAGGCTTATGGTGATTCCCCCAAAAGACCTTTGTATGAGAGGGATGTGAAGTGACTTCCCTTATCCCGAAATACATAGTAATGAGGAAATTACCCATGACATGATATGAGAAGTGTGTGGTGACTACCCTTAATATGTAAACTTCTATAGCAAGGCAAGAGGTGAATACACATTAGCCTTTATGTTGATCATCGAGATGAATCCCTATGATCCTTATGTAATGATCATGGAGGTGAATCCCTATGATCCTTATGTAATGATGTAAAGGCGAATACCTATATCATATAATGGTTGGGCATGGAGGCGAATACCTATGTTTCCCTAAAATAGTTATGGAGGGGAATAACTATGAATATACATGCAAAGTAAGAGGTGAATACCCATTTAGCCTATATTATAGACATAGAGAAGTGAATACCTATTGGCCCTTATGATAGACATAGAGAGGTGAGTCGCCATGTCTTAACAACAAGTAACAAGTAATATGAAAATGTCTAATATGGTTTTTAGCTTGAAAGGCCCATCCAATACATGCATGACTAGAGGTGATTCCCTTTGTCTATGAGAAGTAAGTTAACTATGAGAATAAGAGATGATAAACATGACAGAAGAACCTAAAGTGTCTAGCTTAGCACGGGTAGGATAATGCGGTCTTGTTCATGCATAGCACAAGCTTGCCTTGAGGTGACTCATTAAGTATTTTTCTTATATGTTGTATGCTTATCTTGGTTTGTTGCTATAGTTGCCATCCTTGACATGTTAAGCCAAAGATTAGACCATGAGATGGTAAGTATGATTATGATGGCCAAAGGGCATACTTAGCATGGATGTGATTATGGGATCTTATCCAAGCATTGCACAAGTATACTTTGAGGTTCCTTATGAAATAGTTCTCTTATGATATGAAAGTCTGAGTATTGACTATGTATATGGACTATTCTTTATGATTACTAATGCTTACATTATGTCTATGTTTGAGATTATGCTATTGTCTCTTATACTTATTGTTTATGTTTCATGACGTGTCTCTCATGATTATGGCATATGGCTTATGTTGATTAACTCTTCTGTTATGCTCTTATGATGTTATGCTAGCTATCATATTTAGTACTTTTGTACTAGCGCATACTCTTGCCTACATTCTAGATAGGTTTCTAGAAGTGCAAAGAGTTGAAGACTTGGTGAGTCCTCATAGCATCGAGGATAAAACATCCATTTCCTTTATGTCTTTTATTTTCATGTCATGAGACTGTTGTATGGGCTGTATCCCAAGAGTTATTCAAAGTGGTTATAGATTTTTTGAGACAAGTGTAGTAGGACTTCCGCTTCGTTTTATAAAGACTTTGATTGTATGAAAAATGTTTTAAAATTCTGCACTTTTCTATTATCTTATGTTATGATATGCTAAGGGCTTGTACGAGACCCCTTCGGGGTCAAGTATGCCATGTTACATCTAGGGTGTACCCCTGGGTCGTGATAGTCGGTGATCCACTAAATGGCCCTGGACATCGCTAACCTGTGCTTATTTTTGAATGATTTTACACTGGAACTTTCGGCGAGCTTGACATGGCTCGCCAAAGGGATTCGGCGACTCATTGAACGGTTTGGCAAGTCTTTTTATGCAGTATTCCTACTTTGATTTTTTTTCCAAATTGCATCTAACGTGTGCTGTTTTACTTTGCAGAAATGGCTAGACCAAATGTTGCAGGAAGGAATTAGCCACCACAAAAGCGGGCTCGACGGATAGTTATCAATGAGGAAGCTGCAACCTCTCGGGCTCTGGCTACTAAACTTCCTCGAAAAGGGGGAAAGGGCAAGGGCAAAGACCTAATTTAACCCACACCAGCGGAGGAGAGCTCCAACAGTGAGGGAGTTTATGCAACTCACCTCACTACTTAAGAAAGTGAGGGTGACTCTAAGGCCGAATCTCCGTCTTCAATCTCTGAGACCGAAGATGACAAACTCCTATAGACTAGGAGAGCGGAGCTACGCTCATAGTCTATGCATGATCCATTGTAACGACCC
Source organism: Solanum gracilifrons (assembly GCA_029582605.1). Taxonomy (NCBI): domain Eukaryota; kingdom Viridiplantae; phylum Streptophyta; class Magnoliopsida; order Solanales; family Solanaceae; genus Solanum; species Solanum gracilifrons. The sequence continues at coordinate 24,390 of JAJOOH010003422.1, read as the reverse complement.
GGAAATCTAGTAGGTGAAACTAGAGCCTAAGGAGTTTGTTATGGGGTTTAGAAGTGTAAAATGACTTTCCGAGCTTTGGTTGAGGTGTTTACGGGTTAGACGTCAAGGTACAATCCCCAAGGACCAACCAAGGTTCCTTGAGGAGGACCCTAAAGTCTAAACCCCAAGGCCACCTAAGTTCCAAAAATATGCCAAAATTATGTGACCCACGGAGGGGACCTATGCCCCGTAGGGTGATCCATTCTCCGTAAGAGTGATTTGTGGGTAACCAAGGGAGCTGTACGTTCGACCTATGCCTCACCAGTATGGGATGTGAGCTGACCTAAGCCCCGTAGATAGTGGCCGTAGGTCATCATTGCAATCTGCCCCAAAGTCGGCCATATCAAGGGGTTTTAGGTAATTTGTTTTTAACTTATTTTAAGTAGGTATTGTTTAATATAGTATTTATACATATATATAAAGTATTTTAAGACATTAAAAACCTTATTAATGCATTATAAACCAAGACCCAAAATAAAACTCCAAAACACCCTCCTCTCCAAATATCTTCTCTCTAAAAACCTCCATTGAAGAACAAAGAAAGAGATCAAGGTAGATCTTGAAGAAGGGAAATTTTCAATACGAATTTGGTTTGATTCTACAACTAAGGTAAGAGAGTCTTCATCCTTGGTTAAGTTTCATTCAAAGATCCCTCTCAAAACATGGGTCTCCTTTCAAAACGTTTTGAATTGATTAATTATGATTTATTATGGTTGGTTATGATGAATTAAGCTTGTATTGATGCAGTATTGTTGTTTTATGATGAAAACTCCCCTTGGACCCATGATTTCCCCCACTTTACTAAATTGACTTCATGATGTGGGAATTGTTGAATATTTTCCCAATTATGTGATTAATGGTTTTTCTTGGTGTAATTACATGATTCTAGTGTAATCAAACATGTATCCTTGATTAACCTAAGGTTCTGTGATGAAATTGATCTAGTCTAGTGTTATGTCACGAAAGAGTCAAATTGAGTGTTTAAATGTGATCCTCCAAGAATGATGAACTTCTTTATGTAATGTCTTAGATTAGATGACCTAGACATGGATTGATAAAGTGTAAAGCTTCAAGATATGAATAAATTTAATTAGGTTTCATATGAGGGATGATGGTTGTGTATTATTGAGATTGAGTTTATATGTCTCCTATATGACTATAATTGATGAAGAATGATGCATGTGGTGAGGTTACCTTGAGAATTAGGTATACATGATGAACATGTAAGGCATTGCTTGAGAGTAAGGCTTGTAACATGAAGATTACTCCTAGGGCTTTAAAGGGTAAAAGCTAAAATGAATAAACTAAGAATGCCAAGGCTTTAAGAAAGAAGCCATTATGTCTGTTGAGTTGTATATGGCCCTATTGTGAAGATACTTCACCTACATGACTTATAATATTATCACATGAGTTTATGCATGAAATGAATGGATTACTTGAGTCATGTTTGTATCTATGTTTCATGTATTGACTCAATGTGACCCTGAATGCAAGATATGAGGTGTATGCATGATTATGATATTATGTGCATGTTTATGAATACTTTCAGAATAAAGGGTCTATTATGATACTGCCGTTGTTGTGTTGTTGGAAGAACAATCTCACACACACACCCATGTATGAACATGACTATGATGTGACTAAGTTGTAGATTGTATGATTGAATCTTGATATTCCCCTTATCTGATGTGCTAGTTCTAGATGTTTGGGTTGAGTTTATTTATAGCCATTAAAGGGTAAATTATGAAGGTTTGTAAATGTTGACAAGAATTGTGTATGAACTCATGATTCATTTAGAAATTGAAGATCCTATGATTATTGTGTAATTGTGGTAGTTGTTGAAAGGTCATTCTCCCCGTACCCTTACACATGACTATGCATGAATTGTCTAGGACTGTGATAATGTTGTTGTGTTGATTGAAAGGCTATTCTTATTAGCAATATGAACATGATGTGAAAGATTTACTCACATATTAATGATTCTAAGGTTGAAAGACTATTCTCACCTAATGAATCTATGAGCTATATCATGATGTTGTATTGGATTGAGTGTTAAGTCACCTTTCCATAAGCATGAACTTAAGTCAAGATTTAACATGAACTTAAAGGGAATTATGCTTAGCACCGAGTGGATATGAAAATGAGATGGAAGCTTTTATGCCAGTCAGTCTAGCTTTCCAATGGGTTCTTTTTATTCTAGTCAGTCCGGCTTCCCAAAACATGTTATCTCATGAGATGGAAATCTTCTACGTCATTCAGTCCGAGTTTCTAGTAGGAACCTCCTTATCCCATAACTATGTGCCCACATAGGTTCTTAGCTAGTGGATCCACCTAAAGGATAAAACATGCTAGTTCTACATTAGGCAAGTAGGACACCTCTTTTCGGTGTGGGGCATGACACCGGATTCCTTGTAGCTCACATGGTCTATGTCGGTTAAGGCTATATCCCTACATGAACTAGAACATAAACGATGACATGATCAAGAACAAGAATATGAACTATGAACAAGAACATGGGTTATTTACTATGCTTTCTTAAGAGGTTCTACTTAGTGTGAATGGGGGTATGTGACTTTATTCACGCAATACACAAGTAGGCTTTTAGAGTGGGCATGGTAGGTTTCCCTTATGACATGATTATTATGAGATAATGCATGCTTTATTATGAATTATGAACATGAACATGAATACGAACATGGACTATACTTATGAATTCCTAATGAGCTTTACTTAGTGTGAGTGAAGTATGGGACTTCACTTATACATTTCACAAGTAAACTTATAAGGGGGTTGTGGTGTGGGTTCCTTATGCTATGAAGATATATGAACCTATGTATGTATGATAAGGATTGTTGCTATGAGTGACTTTACTTATTACAAGATATGAACATGAATGTCTCTTTGTCTATGAGTGTTGGCTATGGATAAGGTCAATGTATGTTATGCATGATCATGGTTTCCTAGAAGTGATACTTAGTGTAGATAGGATTATGGGACCCTATCTATGAATTGCACAAGTATGGCTTAGGGCTTCTTATGTGATAGTTCTATTATGATGGGATGATCTTGGTATTTATTTATGTATGTGAACTATGCCTTGTGAAGATTGGAGTATGCATTATGTTGTGTTGGAGACTATGATTGTGATTATGATGATATCATTTTTGCTATGACGAATTGTGCATGATTTGTTTAATGAGCTACTTTATCCAATTATTTCAAATACGATGTTCAAAAGTGGCATATAGCATGGTTTCAAATAAAATGTCCCGTTTATGCCTATTTTAAGGATTTTCTATGCATGACTTCCATAATTAGTACATTTTGTGCTAACCCATACTTCTATATTTTCTATAAGTATAGGGTCTGGAGATATCGAATTCTACCCTCGTGGCTAGAACCATAGTAGATCAATAAGAAGAAGATTGGTGAGTCCTCATAGTATTCGAGGGCTTGACCATATGTACTTTATGTCATTCTTTTATGTTTAGACTTATATAAGGGCTATGTCCCTAAGATTGTATTCAAGAGTTTTATTCCAAGTATTATAGATAGTTTGAGGCATAGTGTAACAGACTCTCTATAGTTTTATAAAATCCTTCGATTGTAAAGAAAAGTTTTAAATATTCTGAATTTTTCCCTATGTTCTTGTATCATGATATGCTAAGGGCTTGTATGAGACCCCTTTGGGGTCAAGTACACCGTGTTACGTCTAGGGGGTACCCCTGGGTCATGACAAACTTGGTATCAGAGCTTAAGGTTTTGGGATTGTGTTTAGGATGTCCCAAACCACATCTAGTAGATTCTTGTTCATCAATGTAAAGCACTCCACATTTTATGAATAGGAGTCTATCGAATGTTAGGAAAACTTCACTTCTTCATTCTCTAAGTCGTGCCCTCTAGTTTAGTTTTATTAGGTCTTTCTCCTAATGTGTGCCCTATGGTTTTCAGGATATGACTACTTCAAGGGCTCATGTTTAAAGGAATGAGGAAGATAATGTGGATCAAGAGGTTCCCCTCCAAGCTCCTCCCCAAGACCTAATTGTTCCTATAGGGGATTATGTATCTAATGAGAAGATTAGGTATGGTTTTCTATTGTTGACTCAAGTCGGGATAAAGATTTTCGAATTCTATGGGTCAAAGATAGAGGAAGATCCTCTAAAGTTTATAGATAAGGTCTCTAGGTTGTTGAACCTTGTAGGAGTAACTCTCGTAGAGAAGGAGGAATGGGCTGCTTACCAATTGAAGGATGTTTCCTTAATGTGGTTTAGTAAATGGAAAGGAGCAGGGTCGGTAGAAGTGGGCCCCATGGAATGGGAATGATTTAAGAATTGGTTCATTGATAGGTTTTGCCCTATAGAAATGAGAGAGGCTAAGATACTTGAATTTATTAACCTTCGCCAAGATAGGATGAGTGTTAAGGAGCATGCTCGGGTGTTCACGAAGTTGTCAAGATATGCTCCATCCATAGTGGCAAACCCTAGGATGAAGATGAGTAACTTTGTGTCTGATGTATCCGACTTGATAGAAAAATAATATAGTAGGGTTATGCTTAAGAATGATATGAATATTCATTGTCTTGTGATCCATGCTCAATGGTTTAAAAGGGAGAAACTTGAAGAGAGGTCTAAGGGAATAAAGAGGTATAGATTTGATAATGATAACTCCTCTCAAGAAATATGTTATGGTCAAAGCTCTGCCAAGATTCCCCCTAAGTTTAACCATAAGAGGGTGTCTACCCTAAAATCTCAAGGAGTAAGTGGTAGTAGATCTTATATGATTAGGCCTACTTGTGCTATGTGTGGAAATAAACATGATAGTAAGTGTCTAGTCGGCACGAGGGGTTGTTATGGTTGTGGTGGAAGTGACCACAAGATGAGAGATTGCCCAATACTCATGGCTAGGGAAAGAGATATGAAGAAATATAGGTTTGATGCTCTTCAAGTTAGAGATGAACAAGAGTATCCTCCTAATGTTGCTCCTGGTATGTGTGACTATTATTCTGGTAGTACTTGTGTTTTGTGACTTGATGAATTGGACATGATGAACTTTCATGTTGTCCTTAGTATACATGAGTTTAATTGTGGTTATATGTGTTTGTTGGTAGAACCCAACCTTGCCATAATTAGTTTTATGATGTGTTGGAGGATTTGATGAATAGTGGTGCTTAAAAGATGCCTAGAGATGTTGAGTGAATGGATCGCTTTAAAGGAGGATAGAAGTGTAATTATCCATGGCTTAGAATCACCTTGCGTGAGAGATGTGACTGTTGAGTGATAACTTGCTCCGGCCTTAGAATTTAAAGCAATGTGCCTAGATAGCAAGGTCGTTGAGTGTTGTAGATGTTCATGATTGAGATTGACTCAAAATTCTCACCTTACGAGGTGTAGTGAGTTCGAGGAGTTTAGTCCCGGTTTGGTAGGCTGATATGAGACTTTGAGTGATGTTAGTAAGGTTGCTTGTGAGAAAAAGTGCTTAAATGAGAACCTCTCTAATTTAGAAGTACCAATTGGGATCTTAGACTGACAAGTTAAGGTATAGAAGATTAAGGAGGTGCTGCCACGAGAATGTTGAGGAGTGGTATTTTAGTAAGTGTTTTAGTGGAGGGTGATATTTTAGAGGCCAAGGGCCAATGAGGTATCCCAATATCCTTATGTGCCCTTCTATTTCTCCTCTAGCTTAAAATGATAAGTCCTCCTTAACTCATTTCGTTATTGTGGAGTCTTGGATGTATATGTGTCCCATGATTCCCTTGTCCCTTAGACTTACTCTTGTTAACCTTGGTAGGGTTTGGATGCATGGTCATTAGACCTCTATTATTTTTAGAACCCGATAATGTTATAATGAGTCTTCGTAATGCTTTGGGTTTATTTTAAAGGAGTAGTATTTGAGATTTTAGAAAAAGGGACTTACTCCCAAGGGGGAGATCATGTGCTTAGATAGCAAAATTGATTGAGAGTTCCGATATCCTCATGCCTTTATTCTATTCCTATTTTAGCTTGAGACTAAGAGTTCCATCTTTGGGCTTGTTTTTATGTTTTGGAGTCATGAATGTGTTAGAAAAATTTCCATGATCTCCTCATGTTATGCATCTTTTTGAAATATTCTTATTTTGTATAAAATGGGTTTTTCATGATTTACATAGTCCTCATGTTGTTGTGTATTTTAGTAATATGATGGCATATTTGACACCATGGGATGATGTGATGAACATGCTTTGTTATTCTTTTGATGAAATGGCACATTGTCTCCATATTGTTGTGATGAGCTTGCTCTTAGTGGGAAAATATAATTCCTCCCATAATTATGTGATAGAAGATGTTTAGAAGAGTTTGTATAGGCTTACTCCTAAGGGGGAGATGGTGTGCCTAGCTAGCAATGTTGTTATGTGTTTATGTATTGCCATGACTTCCTTATATAATGCATGTTCATGAAGACCTGTAATTTGAAAGAAAATTAGTTCAGGTGAATTGTTTTCCTCATGTTGTAGTGCTTTGAATAAGAGTTGCCTATTGTACTTCATTAGAAAAATATATGAGCATGCTTTAATTAGGAGTTGAGAAATTCCTCCTTGAATAAAATCCTTTGTTTTGAGAAGTAATTGCATATGAGCTCCATGAGAATGTATGTTGAGCACATTATGACTAGGAGATGGTAATTCCTCCTTGAGCATGACAAGTTATGAGAATCTCATACATACATGGGTTGTTAGATGTAGTTCATACTTCCTTGTGTTGCACTGAGTATATTGAGATGGAGTGATGCTTCCTCCTTGTGTATATGCATTATTTTGATGTCTCATGAATGATGGGCTGCTATTCTTGAGTCTTAAATTCCATAAGCTTTTAAAGTGTCATTCGAGGGCGACTGTTCCTAAGGGAGAGATAATGTAACAATCCGAAATCTAGTAGATGAAACTAGAGCCTAACGAGTTTGCTTGGAGTTTGTTATGGGGTTTAGAAGTGTAAAATGACTTCCCGAGCTTAGGTTGAGGTTTTTAGGTGTTAAACGTCAAGGTACAACCCCCCAAGGACCAACCAAGGGTCCTTGAGAAGGACGCTAAAGTCTAAACCCCAAGGCTGCCTATGTTCCAAAAATCTGCAAAATTTGTATGACCCATAGAGGGGACCTACGCCCCGTAAGGTGGTCCACGCTCTGTGGGAGTGATTCGTGAGTCAAGGGGAACCAAGGGAGCTTCTTGATTGAATTACTCCCCACCAGTAGGGGATGTGAGCTGACCTACGCCCCCGTATGTGGTGGCTGTAGGTCATCACTGCAATCTGCTCCAAAGTCGGCCAAATCAAGGGGTCATTTAGGTAATTCGTTTTAAAGTTTTTTTAAGTAGGTTTTTTTTAATATAGTATTTATACATGTATATAAAGTATTTTAAGACATTAAACACCTCATTAATTCATTATAACCCAAGACCCCAAATCAAGTCCCAAAACACCCTCTTCTCCAAATATCTTCTCTCTAGAAACCTCCATTGAAGAACAATGAAAGAGATAAAGGTGGAGCTTGAAAAAGGGGGATTTTCAATAAAAAATTGGTTGGATTCTACACCTAAGGTATGGGACTCTTCATCTTTCATTAACTTTCATTCAAGGAGCCCTCTGAAAAGATGTTTTCAAGTTTCCAGTTTCCCCAAACCTACGTTTTTCAATCTATGACATGGGTATCCTTCAAAAACGTTTTGAATTGATTAATTATAGTTTATTATGCTTTATTATGATGAATTAAGCTTTTATTGATGGAGTATTGTTGTTTTATGATGAAAACTCCCCTTGGACCCATGATTTCCCCCACTTTACTAAATTGACTTCATGATGTGGGAATTGTTGAATATTGGCCCAATTATGTGATTAATGGTTGTACTTTGTGTAATTACATGATTCTAGTGTAATAAAACATTTATCCATGATTAACCATAGGGTCTAGGATGAAATTGATTTAGTCTAGGGTTATGTCATGAAAGAGGCAAATTGAGGGTTTAAATGTGATCCTCCAATAATGATGAACTTCTTTATGTACTGACTTAGATTAGATGACCTAGACATGGATTGCTAAAATTTAAATCTTAAAGACATGAATTGATTTAATTGGGTCTCATATGAGGGATCATGGTTGTGTAGTATTGAGATTGAGTTTATATGTCTCCTATATGCTATAATTGATCAAGAATGAGGCATGTAGTGAGGTTACCTTGAGAACTAGATAAACATGATGAACATGGAAGGCATTGCTTGAGACTAAGGCTTGTAACATGAAAATGACTCATAGGGCTTTAAAGGGTAAAAGCTAAAATGAATAAACTAAGAATGCCAAGGCTTTAAGAAAGAAGCCATTATGTATGTTGAGTTGTATATAACCCTATTGTGAAGATACTTCTCCCACATGACCAATAATATGATCACATGAGTTTATGCATGGAATGAATGAATTACTTTAGTCATGGTTGTATCTATGTTTCATGTGTTGAATTCTATATGTGGTTACTCAATGTGACCCTTGAATGTAAGATATGAGGTGTATGCATGATTATGATATTATGTGCATGTTTATGAATACTTTGAGAATAAAGGGTCTATTATGATAATGTTGTTGTTGTGTTGTACCGCCATGCAGTGTAACAAAATCTACATCTCTTGTCTCATGGTTTATTAAAAACATATTGAAGAGGAGAAACTTAAGGAAAGGTTAGAGAGATAAATAGGGCTATGACCGGTGAAGGTAATTTCTCTCATGCAAGGTCCGATGGACATGGTCGTCATAGATTTCGACAGACGATTTCCCAGTCAAGGTTCCTCCATAGCTCCTCATATGTTCAACAAAGATAGGGTGTCTAACCCTAATCCTGAAGGAGGTAATAGAAGAGGATCTTCATTGCCCATATCTACTTGTACTACGTGTGGAAGGAAGAACGAGGGTAAGTGCCTAGCCGGGACGGATGGTTGCTTTAGTTTTGGTAAAAGTTGTCATAAAATTAGAGATTGGCCAATGCTTGTGACTAAATAAAGAGAGGGAAAGCAAGCTCCTACTAGTTGTTCGGGTCCCAAAGCTCCTAAACAGAATCGATTCTATGCACTTCAGACTAATAGTGAACAAGAGCATTCTCCCGATGTGGCTACCGGTATGTTGAATGTTTTCCAACTTGATGTTTATGCTTTATTTGATCCCGGTGCTACCTTTTCTTTTGTGATGCCATATATGGCTATGAGGTTTGATGTTCTGTTGTATGTGTTGTTAAATCTATTTTCTGTCTCTACTCCTATTGGTGATTAAATTTATACTAAGAGGGTCTATAGAAAGTGTCCCATTTCCTTGTCCCATAGACCTACTCTTGTTGATTTGGTAGAGCTTGATATGCTAGATTTTGATGTTATCTTTGGTATGGATTTGTTGCACTCCTGTTATGCTTCTATCGACTGTAGAACTCGTGTAGTCAAGTTTCACTTCCCGAATGAGCATTTCCTAGAGTGAAAAGGGGGAAACTCTAAGCCTAAGGTTATGTTTTTCTATTGTCTTAAAGATAGAAAGCTGATTTCTAAGGGTTGCACTTACAATCTAGTTAGGGTGAGGGATATAGATTTTGAAACCCCTACTCTCGAGTCGATCCCCATTGTTAATTAGTTTTTGGAAGTGTTCCCAAATGATTAACCCAGTATTCCCCTCGAGAGAGAAATACACTTGGATATTGGCCTTCTGCCAGATACGCCACCTATTTCTATTCCTCCTTACCGTATGCCCCAGTAGAACTTAAGGAGTTGAAAGAACAATTGAAGGATTTGTTGGATAAGGGTTTCATCCGACCGAGTATCTCTCCATGGGGTGCTCCAATTTTGTGTTTTACAAAGAAAGATGGTTCTCTTCGTATGTGTGTTGACTATCGTCAGTTGAACAAGGTGACCATTAAGAATAAATATCCTCTCCCAAGGATAGATGATTTATTTTACTAACTTCAAGGAGCAAGTTATTTCTCTAAGATTGATTTTCGATCAGATTATCACCAATTGAGGGTAAAAGAAGATGATATTCCGAAGAAGGATTTTTGAACTCGATATGGTCATTATGAGTGTTTGGTAATGTCGTTTGGGTTGACTAATGATCCTGCGACGTTTGTGGATTTTGTGAATAAGGTTTTTAGACAGTACCTCGGCATGTTTGTGATTGTGTTCATTGATGATATATTAATCTATTCAAGGAGTGAGAATGAGCATATTGATCATTTGAGGATCGTGTTCAAAACTCTTAAGGACCAACAACTTTTTTCAAAGTTTAGCAAATGTGAATATTTGTTAAGGTTCATAGCTTTTCTTGGTCATATTGTTTCAAGTAAGGGTATTGAGGTAGATCCTAAGATAACTGATCCGGTCAAGAGTTGGCCTAAACCTCTACACCCTTCGGATATTAGTAGTTTCTTGGGTTTTGCTGGTTAATATCGAAGGTTTGTTGAGGGATTCTCTTCAGTTGCCTCTCCTTTTACGGCTTTGACTCAAAATAAGGCTAAATTCTTATGGTACAAATCATATGAAAAGAGTTTCCAAGAGTTAAAAGATAGACTTACTTCCGCCAGGGTGTTGATTTTACTGGAAGGGACAAATGGTTTTTGTGGTTTATTGTGATGCCTCGAGAATTGGGCTAGGATTTGTGCTTATGCAAATCGGAAAGATATGGCCTATGCCTCAAGGTAACATAAGATTCATGAGAAGAATTATCCTACCCATGACCTTGAATTAGCGGCAATTGTTTTTTGATTAATGATTTGGAGGCATTATTTTTATGGAGTTCATGTAGATGTGTTTACTGACCACAAGAGTTTGCAATATGTGTTCAATTAGAAAATATAAATCTTCGCCAAAGAAGGTGGCTAGAGTTATTGAAAGATTATGATATGATTGTTCTCTATAACCCTGGAAAGGGAAATATGGTGGCAGATGCTCTTCGTCATTATCTATGGGTAGTGTTACTCATATTGAAGAAGAAAGGAAAGAGTTGGTTTGAGATGTTCATAGATTGGCCTGATTAGGTGTTAAGTTAGTGGACTCCACCAAGGGTGGTGTTATGGTTCATAATGGTTCCAAATCATCTTTTGTGGCAGTTGTGAAAGCTAAACAAGGTCTTGATCCAATTTTCGTTGAATTGAAAGAAGCGGTGCTTAAGAAGTCCATTGAGGCTTTCTCCCAAGGGGGAGATTGTGTGCTTAGATATCAAGGTCGTTTGTGTGTTCCAACTATTGATGACTTAAGAGAACAAATCTAGTTAGAAGCCCATAGTTCGCAATATTCCATTCACCCAGGAGCCACAAAGATGTACAGTTATTTGCGGTAGGTCTATTGGTGGAATGGAATGAAGAAATATATTGCAGGATTTGTGGCTAAGTGTCCAAATTACCAACAAGTGAAAGTTGAGCATCAGAAATTAAGAGTTTTGTCCCAATATTTTATCATTCCTACTTTTAAGTGGGAATATTTGAACATGGACTTTATTTTTGGGTTGCCTCTCACCCGGTGACAACATTACTCGATTTGGGTTATACTAGATCAGATGATGAAATTGGCTTATTTCCTTGCCTATTCCGTAGAGGACCATGCCAAGTTGTACTTGAGAGAAAAGGTAATATTGCATGGAGTGCCTTTGTCCATTATTTTCGATCATGGTACCCAATTAACTTTTGAGTCTTAGTAATCATTCCGAAAGGGTCTTGGTACTCGTGTTAAGCTTAGTATGACCTTTCATCCCCAAACCGAAGGGCAAGTGGAGCGTACTATCCAAACTTTGGAAGATATGTTAAGAGATTGTGTGATTGATTTTAAGGGTAATTGGATTGACCATTTGCCATTGAAAAAGTTTGCTTATAATAATAGGTATCACTCGATTATTAATATGACTCCATTTTAGGCCTTATATTGTAGTAGGTGTAGATCTCCCATAAGCTTGTCTTAGGTGGGTTAAGTTGCCATAATAGGTCCCAAATTGGTACATGTTTCCATAGTGAAAGTTCATTTTATTAGAAAAAGGTTGAAAATGGCGCAAAGTCGGCAAAAGTCGGCAAAAGTCATATACCGATGTGAGAGGAAGGGATCTTCAATTTGATGTTCATGATTGGGTATACATGAAAATATCACCCATGAAGGGTGTATTGAGGTTTGGAAATAAAGGGAAGCTTAATCCCCGATATGCAGGCCCATACTAGATTTGTAGGAGTGTTGGTAAGGTCGCCTTGAGCTAGATTTGCCAAATGAGTTGACATTGGTGCATCCACTTTCCATGTCTCTATGTTGAAGAAATGTTTTAGTGATCCAACATCCATAGTTTCTTTAGAAGGTTTGGGATTTAAGGAGAACGTTTCTTATGAGGAAGTTCTGGTTGAGATTGTAGACTGGCAAGTAAAAAAGTTGAGAAATAGAGAAATTGTAACACCCAGGAAACTAGTGTATTGTAGAGTCTTGTAGTGGAGTTTTGGAGTGGTGTATGAGGGTTAAAACTCATAGGAATGACTCCCATACTTAGAATGACATGTTTAGGGGTTAAACGTCTAGGTACGGCTCCCCAAGGACCACCCGAGGGGTCCTTGAGGAGGACCCCAAAACTGCCCAAAACTGCCCAAAAAGCTGTCAAAACGGCTTGATCCACGACACCTATTGACGCCCCTTAGATCAACCTACTCCCCATAGGTCATGGGCGTAGGTCAGGCCTGAGTTGGCCTGCAAATTATGAGTCTTTGACCCAAACCACAAGATATAAACCACGTCCAGTAGACCCATCCACGGTCCGTGGATGGGGTCTCGTAGATGCTGCCAATTTCCAGTTTTTTAGTTTTAAGTTGGTGATTAGGAATTAATTTAGTTAATTAATTAAGGTCTTAGGGTGTCGGTTAAGTAGTTAAATAACCACCTATAAATACCTAATAAGACCCTAAAGCTAAGTCATTAGCTCATTTATCTTAGAACCCCCAAATAATGCTGAAGAAGTTTTCTCTCTAGAAGCTAGGAAGAAGAAGAAGTTGGGGCATCAACTAGGTCGGGTTTTCTCCATCGATTCAATCTTGGTTTAGGGCTTTGATCAAAGGTATTTTAATCTTATTCATCCATGGGTTGTTCCACCCATGGAGCCCCCATAGTTTACCCCCAATTGTTAACTCAAAAACCCAATTTTAGCTAGGGTTGTGATTGCATTGTGGGTAGGGCTTGGGTGTGATTCCAATCTAGTGGATATCACCCAATTATGATTTATTTAGCTTTTATTAATGATAATGTGATGATATCATGTGATTTATATGATGAACCCTAATCTAAATTGATGAATGTGATCTTTGTGGGTTTATGCCATTAGAGGCAAAGTTGAAGGATCATATTTGGTCTTCCTAATTCAATATCGTGTGTTGTAATTGATCAAAGTTAGGATCATATAATCATGAATTGAACTAGAATCTATTGTACATTATTGATCTTGACTTGTAAAGTTAGAATTGAACCTTTATGATCAATTAAAACAAGAATCACTGAGTAATGAGAGATGTGATCAAATTACCTTGAAATCTAGGTATAAAGAAGAGATTAAGAAAGAAACCTTGATAGTAAGGTTGTGATCATGATAGCTAAGGATTTAGGGTGAAGGTAAGGTGATTAACTATTGATTCTAAGGCTTTGAGAGTGAAGTCTAAAGAGAATAGAAGTCTAATAGGTTGAATTGTGGTGAAAAGGCCTATACTCACCTAACCTACCTTATAAATGCTTGATAGATGAAAGTGATAGAATCACTTGAGCATGGATGGATTGTCGAGGACATCCTTCCATGAGATATGAGTGTAAACCAAGGCTTAACAAGTAAACATTGGGGTGTATGCTTGGCTCCAAGTGGATATTAACAATGAGATGGAGTGTCACACAAGATAGGGTCCGTACTTCAAGAAGAAAGGAGAGCCACACCTAGGTGATGCTAGGACTATCCAAGTTAAAGGGGGGACTCTTACGTAGTAGAGTGTGGGTTTTCCCAAAGTTAGGTCTCATGAGATGGGAGCCTTCACATAGTTGAGTTAAGGTTCCTAGTAGTAATCTCCATATCCTATGAACTAAGACATGCTTGAGAAGAATCTCATAGTGTTCTAAAGCATAATTGAACTAAAACTTACTTAAAAAAGTACCTCATAGTGTTCAAGAGTATAAGTGGACTTAGACATGCTTAAGGTAGTATATCATATGGTCCATGCGAAAAATGAACTTAGACATACTTAAGAGAGTATCTCATAGTGTTCAAAGTAGAAAAGGGGTTTAGACATGCTTAAGTAAGTATCTCATAGTATCCATGCTAATAGTGAACTTAGACATACTAAAGAAAGTATCTTGGAGGGTTCAACCTAATAATGAACTAAGATGTGCTTAAGAGAGTACCTCATAGTGTTCAAAAGTTAAAGAGAGGACCTAGGAGCCAAACCAATAAGGGTTAGTATGAGGACCTAAAAGTAGTACTTAGCATGTATAGTATTATGGGGTGCTATGCATGCATTGCACAAGTCTGACTTAGGGTCATTAAATAGAAGTCTTGAGATAGAATTGTGCTATACTTGCCCTTCCTAGTTATAATTGACTAAAGGTATGAGATTCCCTTAGTTAAGAGAGTTAAACTAATAATGAGGCCAAAGTAATATGACTAGGATGACTTCAAGGCTATACTTAGTGTGAAGGGTAGCACGGGATGCCTTTCCTGCATTGCACAAGTCTGTCTTGGGGTTACTTAGAAGTATGATACCCTTATGTCATAGAGAAGCTTAAGAGTTGACCATGTACATAGATTATTATTAAGATGGCATGAAGACCTAAGTCTTGAGTATGAAGGTGGACTATGCCCAAGAATGACCAAAGGGAGGTACTTATCTTGGATGGTAGTATGGGATGCTATCCTTGCATTGCATAAGTATACTTGGAGGTGGCTTGTGAAGTGGTCCTCTTGTAATATGAAGGACTTAAGGTTGAAGTGTGTAACCATGAAAGTTTTATTAAAGACTAGGCCACGAATATGATGTATCTCCTATGCTCATTAAATATATCTTATTGTCTTGTGTTTATATAATGCTTATATTGGAGACCATGCTATGACTATGATGATGATATTTTGATTATGTTATTGTGTGTTATGCTTATGTGTTATGTTGACTAACCATTTGAGATGCCCTTATGATGTTGTGTTAGCTTTCATGCTTAGTACCTTTTGTAGTAACGCACATTCCCTGCATTCTAACCAAATGTAGAGTTGGAGGTTTGAGTTGGTTTGGAGGCTAGAGTTTCAAGGATTTAGAAGAATTGAAGAATTGGTGAGTCCTCATAGCTTCGAGGACGAACCCTTTATTTCCTTATGTCATTTCTATATATTTTTAGTCTTTGTATGGGCTGCGTCCCAAAGACTTTTATTCATGAGTTTAAATAGATGGTTTAAGACAAAGGTTCTAGTACATACTTCCGCTTGATTTTATGAAATAAGACTTCGATTTTAAAAGCTTTCAATTTTCCCATATTTTCTATTATCTTATGTTAAGAATTTGCTAAGGGCATGTATGTGACCCCTTTGGGGTCAACTACGCCATGCTATGACTAAGGGTGCTCTCGGGTCGTGATAGAAATAGCTTTCGTGAATATTTTGTCGAGGAATCAGTTAGTTTACGATTCTACTTGGGATGCGAGGCCGATATGATGTCCCTATATCCTCATCTCGTTCCTTCTACTCTTATTCTAGCTTGAGATAATGAGTTCTTCATGGCTTGTTCTTTGTTTTAAAGTCATGTGTCTTATGTGTTTCCATGATTTCCTTACTATGTATGATTTATAAAAAGTTCATGTTTTTAGATAATGAGTCAATTTTATTGATTTCTTCATATTAATGTGCGCATGAGTATGAATTGCATGTATACTACATGATTTTATGTTATGAACATGACTTTAGCTTGGAGTTGATGTTTCCTCCTAAGATGTTAGCTTGGAGTTTATGTTTCCTTCTCGGATATGTGCATTCCATGCATGTTGGGATGTTAGATTTAGTTTCACCCCTCTTATGATGTTTTGATAACGTCTTAGCTTGGAGTCGATAGTTCATCCTTGGTTACATGAAGTGCATTGTAGGTAGTGTTGTTAGTTTCTCCCTTACAGTTTTTGCATCAGCTTGAATCTCATTCAAACACGAATGATCCCAAGGGGGAGATATTGTAACACCCCGAATTTGAGAAAGGGCAAATTACACATTTCTAGAAGTTGCAGGTGACAACCCATGCTGGCCACCCATGGCCAGTGGATGGGACCATATACTATAGGTGTGGTCCGTGGTTGATCACTATGGCACTGCCCAGAAAGGGTCAAAAACACAGCTAGACCAGCGGACCGTTGGTGGAACCACAGTTGGTGGTTCAGGCCCGTGGTCCAAGACCCTCGAGTTAATTTTATGACCACGAACGACGGACGTGCAGGACGATCCGTCGTTATGACCATGGTCCGTTGCCAGTGGCCGTCGGTCATAGGCTGGCAATTATTTTTAAGTGGTTGTTGGGTCTTTTCATAATTAATCTAGCACTATACTACATCATTTTACCCATCATTAAGACATCTATATAAGTATTTTAACCCTTAAATTTCCCAATAGAAATCATTCTCTCAATTCACCAAAAAGAAGAACTCTCTCAAATAATTCTCTCTAGAACTTGAAGAATTAGAAGGATTCAACCTAGGGTTCCAAGTCAAATTCTCAATTCCTCCATTTAAGATAAGCATTTGTTTTTAGGGTATGATAGTTTCTACCCATGAATTCCTTCGATTTATGGAGTTCCCAAATTCCTCTTTTTTAAAGTTAGAATTCCCAAATTGAGTTAGGGTTTTCTTCAATTTTCATGGGTTCTTTTCATTATTGATTTATGTGATTGAATTATGATCTCTTATGCATGAATTGATGAAGTACTATGATTTTATGATGATTTCCCCATTAACCCATATAATCCCCATGATTGCAAGTTATGAATTATATGATGTGGGATTTTTATTTAAAAGGAAGAGCTTTATGAAATTAAGCATGTATTGCTAGCTTTACATGAATTTATGATGAAATCCATATTTAACCCGTGTTTTATAAATGTTGATGATTGGAAGTGGGTTTTGAACCTTGAAAGGTAAATGATGAATTTATGCATTTTCTTATTTAATCTATGCAAATGTTTTAAGGATGCTTTGAGAGTAAAGTATCAATGATGATGATCATGATGTTTTATTGAAAGGATTTTCTCATATACACATCAAAGCAATATGTGAAAGGTTTTATCACATAATAAGGATTCTAAGGTTGTATGATCTTCACACCTAATTGAATAAAAGATTAAGAGCTATCCTAATGAACTTAGCTTGAATGGATTATTGAAAAATACCTTTCCATGGAGGATGATTGATGAACGTTTCAAGCACACCACATCCAATTCTAGGTGCCAACGATTGTAAATATGTATAAAACCCAACTAAAAGAGATGAAGTCGAATCCCACATGGAGCGGTACATGTTTAAATTCAATTAAGAAGTATGAATGTGGTGTAATGAGCCATAGGACTAAACATTATCAGAAAAATACATATAAGATTAAAAGGGTGACACGAATGACAAATGGGGGTATAGAAAATTTTTGATATATGTGTAATTTTCACGACCCGAGAGCACCCCCTAGTCGTAACCGGCGTAGTTGACCCCGAAGGGGTCACATACAAGCCACATATAATACATGAACATACTAGCATAGAAATAGTGCGGCATTTAAAAACATTTTAAACAACATCTTAAGACTAGAAAGTCAATCACTTTTAAAAGAAGTCTTTATACGTAAGCAGAATACTAGTCTCACATAGCCAACTTAGACAAACGTACAAAATAGGGTTACGCCCCTTTATACAATCGAAAACACTTAAGTCTATTACATGAATTGAAATAAACTTCTAAGATAGGTGTACTCGAATGCTTTGAACAGATACCAAGAATCATGAGATAAATCTACTCACAAGCTTCAACCTTAAAGATCACCTCACTAGCCCACACCTACACTTTGTAAAACAGTAGATGAAAATATGTAATTAGTACAATTAAGCACTAAGTATGGTGAAAATGCAAAAACATGCTTTAAAAGGACATTTATTTGAAAGCCATTCAAGTGTGTCGTTTTTGGTAAAACTTCATGAAATACAAGTATAAGAGTCATAATACTCAACCATAAGCAATCATGCAAGTTATAAGCCATCTAATACATATACCACATGTAAACCATCTATTTACCTTTTAACATTCACCACAAGTAACCATTAGACAACACCTTATGCAATGTTAATCACTCCTTTATCTTAGACCCTCCACCAAAGGCTATCCCAAGACCCACCTAAGTAGGACATGAATGGGCTGCCCATACAACCTCTTCACACATACCTAGGTGTTCCTCTAGACCACCAAAGGCAAGGACCCTTCTTCTTGAATACAAGCCAACAAGTCAACATTCATAACGACATAACAACATTATAAACCATGCTTCTTTACAAAGAAACCATCCCCTAAGACAACTCCAGGTCACACTAGTGCAATGTGCAAGTAGCATCTCATACTACTACTCACACCAAGTGCTCCTATGAAGTCACCCTAAACTAGGCATATTACCTTCAATAAGTCACAACACATTCGTTTTTATTAGATATAGGACGAACATACTTTATTAACATCATTAAGGCTCATTCATTCATTCATTTCACATACAGACCCATTCATTCATTTTCATCAAAAGGAACACACCATGACCTCATTCGAATGTTTACTTGTGCAATGCATGGATAATGTTCCATTCCACTACCTACACTAAGTAGTACACCCAAGGGAAACCATAGTTTATTAATCATTAGTGTGCGGGTAAGCCTTAACCGACATAGACCATGAGAGCTTGACATGGAATCCCGGTAGTATCCCTTACCGGATAAGGGTTCTCCACTTTCCTAAGGTAGGGTCATTCTTTCTAGATTAAGTGGATTCCACTTGCTATAGAGCTATGCAGGCGCATAGTTAAGGGATAGGGAGATTGTTACTTGACACTCCACTTCTACTCACGAGTAAGCATCCATCTCAAGAGGTTGCTACTAGACGCCCTATCTCTACTCATGAGGAATCATCAACCCCATTTCATATCCTTTCGCTGCTAGGCATTATTCCCCACGAAGTTCATTACGTTAATTACTTTCATTCTTTATGGGGTGAGGATAACTATTAGACACTCCTCCTCTACTCATGGATGAGCATCCATCCTAACCCAACATTCATTCATTGGGAAGCTCTTTAGTAATATTGAGATTGCTACTAGACACTCCACCTCTACTCACGTGAAAGCATCCATCTTAAGATGTTTCTACTAGACATTCCACCTCTAATCACGGGGAAGCATCCACCCTATTTCATTTTCTCTCCGTGCTAGACATTATTCCCCACAGAGTTCATTACATTCATTACTTCCATTTTTTGTGGGGTGAGGATCGCTACTAGACACTCCTCCTCTACTCACGGATGAGCATCCATCCTAACTCACCACTCATTCGCTGGAAAGCTCTTTAGGATTATTGATATTGCTACTAGACACTCCACCTCTACTCATGGAGAAGCATACATCTTAAATCCCCCATTCGTTCATTAGAGTTCAATTGTGGAAACCTTTCAATAGACCCATATTCATTACATTAACATTAAATTCATTCACAAATCATACACAAACATACTTCACATTAAGATTCAACATCAAGACAATACTTCACTCAATCCTCTAATGCCTTAAGGGCCATGATCACAATACATACAAGAGATAAGCACCTCCACCATAAGTGGATCAAACCAAACAAAAACAATTTCATAATAACCAAAAAGTTAGGTGAACTTACTTTCCTCCAATGCCACAATCCACATCATTCAACCTCCAACAATTCCACATAACAAGAGAATTTACATGTTATCATGTCCACAAGGCCAATATCACCAACTCATTCATACATAAAAAATTCATCATAGATAGATGGAGATAACAATAGAAATCGTTACCATAATGTAATATAAATACAATTCTATCAATGAACAATCCTGATTATCAACCCAATATACGAGCCAATTTAAAAGATTTAGGGAAACATGGGTGCTTCAAGAATTTCATAGAAAATCAACTTAAAAACAGTAAACAAACATCAATTCACCATTATTATGACTTTAGAAACCATTTTCCGTTGAACCCATGCTAAGAATCAAAATTGGGAAATTTGATCTTTCGAAAACCTTTTTGAAAACCTTTGATTGGAATCCTTGAATGAGAGGGTAAACAAGGATGAAGGGAACACCATACCTTGGTAATGAAAGCCCACAAAAAATTGAATAAAAGCACTTGAATTCCCTTCTCCTAGCTTGAATTGGACCTTGCCCTTCAATGGTGTTCTTGAGAAAATATATTTCAGAGGGAAGGGTTTTATTTGAAGAATGAGGTCTAAGTGAGGGTTTCCATCTTTTTAACTAACTTAAAATACTCTCAAATAGGTAAAATAACCGTCCATACCCTTTAAAAGACTTGAGGTGAATTTACCAATTAACCCCTCAAGTGGCCGAAATAATTGACAGCACACAGTTCTTGACCAACGGCCACCACGCACGGATCGTGGGTGGTGTGACAGACCACTCTGTCACTTCGTGGAAAGGGACTGAGGCCCCTCTATGGAGGCCAAGCCTCCATAGGCTAAGTTGGGGGCGATGTAGCCCACCAATGGGTCGTCAACCTAGTGACGGAGCATCACTCTAGTTCGTGGGTCACCCTACTGATTTTGTAGCCTTGGGGTTGAACTTAGGCTCCTCCTCAAGGACCCTTAGGGTGGTCCTTGGGGAGTCGTACCCGGACTTTTAACCCATAAACATAATCATTAAGGTACTAAGGTCCTTCACACTGATTTTAGACACCAAACCACACACCACAACAGGGACAACACACAAGGATACACTAGCACACAAACGACTAGTTTCCAAACGTGTTGGTCATCCCTTGATGTTTGACCTCAAAACTCTTTAAAACAACTTTTAAAAGATAAATCTCAACATTATAACAAGTTATCAACTCATAAAACACACATGAAACTCTAGTTCATCCTATTTCATTTTAGGGTCTTAACAATATCCCCCACTTGGGACCATTCGTTCTCGAATGATACTTAAGCACTTTTCAAGGACTTCATGACTCAAACTAGTAGCCCATAATCACACATCAATACAATCAATGAGCCTAACTTTTAGGGAACACTAACTTCACATCATCATGCACCCAATACAACACAAGCAAGTAGGAACTACTTCCACAAACTCATAAGGAACACATACCTCATTATTTCCATTGAAATATGGAGGAACTACCTTCTCCAATTTTAGACATGCTCATCAATTCATCATAAGGCCAAACATGCAATTACTTTCAAAGCACACATAGGCATGATCAACATTTCACTTTATGAGGCAATTAAACAAATCATGCTAGATGCACACTAATCATGAGAAGAATATAGATCATTTACAAATCTTATCATTTAAACATAATATCATTTAGAACACACATATGATAAGGAGAACATGCAACTCATAATCATACACATAACTCCAAAACATAAACAAGCTACTAGGAATTCTTGGTCTCAATCTTGAGTAGGAATAGAAGGAATAAGATATGGATATCAACACCCTACTACTCAACGCATTATCCCCTACTTAAGGGTAAACCCAATTCATGGCAACTTAAGACAATCATGAGAACTTCAGAAAGACATCAGAACCTTACGGAACTATGACTTATCGGAACTTTCATTCCGGATTAGCTTCCTTGTTAGCTTGTAGCACATAGAAACGATTCCTCTTTGGAGCATTAGGATCCGGACCACCATGAGGAGCTTGGTTGGTCTCCTTCCCTTTTGCCAAAAGTGTTGGGCAATCTCTCATCTTATGGCCCTTCTTTCCACACCCAAAACACTCATCCGTATTGGCAAGACACTTTCCCAAATGTTGTTTCCTACATGTAGTACATTTAGACTTCTCAAATGAAGAATTACCTCCATTTCCTCCTTGAGCATTAGAGTTAAACACCTTACCCTTGTTTACCATAGGAGAGTCTTGATTATAGAACCTTTTCTTAGACTTAGGTTGACCATGCTTATCCGGCCTAGTCCTCTTCAACTCCCTATTCATCTTTCTGAGCTTGGTCTCTTCAATTTGTTGGGCATACACCATGAGCCTAGAAATATCCATATCGTGATGGAGCATTGCCGTATGACACTCCTCTTCAACCAAACCGGACACCCCCATCACAAACTTATTCATTCTAGCCTTAGAATTTGCTACCAAGTTTAGGGCATACTTAGAGAGTTGGGTGAACTTGAGAAAGTATTATTGCACACTCATTCCCCCTTGACGGAGGTTAACAAATTCCACTAACTTTTGTTCTCTTAATTTTAAAGGGAAAAACCTATCAAGAAAGGCCGTCTTAAACACTCCCCAATCAACCGGGCCAGCCCCTACGGGTCTCTCATCTCTCCATTGCTCAAACCACACTTGAGCTACATCTTTCAATTGGTAGGTAGCTAGTTCCGCCTTCTCCTTAGAAGTCACTCCCATATCCTCCACCACCTTAAGCACCTCATCTATAAAATCTTGTGGGTCCTCACTAACCTTAGAGCCATGGAAAGTAGGAGGATTCATCCTTGTGAAATCCCAAATTCTAGAAGTGGGAGTACTTGCATTGAGGTTTCCATGCGGTCCAACTCCTCGGTTAGCTTGGGCCGTCATGGTTTGAGCTTGAGTGGTGACGACTTGAGCTTGGGTCATCATGAGTTAAGTCAAAGTTTAGAAGACAACCCTTATCTCCAAATTAGACATGGCCTCTTCTTCATTAGGGGCTTGTGGACCTTGGGGAACTTCAGGGGGAACCTCCTCATTCATATTCTCACATTGTGCCCATCTTGCATTAGTTTCTCTCTTATTCATGTTCCTGTAAACATAAGAGAGGGGGTTAGGAAGAGCACTTATAGAACTAAACTCTAAGGCACGACTTCAAAAATATGAAAGAAGTGTAACTTCTATCGTCCTATAGCCTCTCGCTCATAGATGTGTCGTGACTCACACCGATGAACAAGACACTACTAGACGTAGCTTGTGAGACTTTGAACCTAACACCATTCTCATAACCTTATGCTCCGATACCAAGTTTGTCATGACCCGAGAGCACCCCCTAGTTGTAACCAGCGTAGTTAACCCCGAAGGGGTCGTATACAAGCCACATAGCATACATGAACATACTAGCATAGAAATAGTGCGGAATTTAAATTTTTTTTAAACAACATCTTAAGACATGAAAGTGAATCACTTTTAAAAGAAGTCTTTATACGTAAGCAGAATACTAGTCTCACATAGCCAACTTAGAAAAACGTACAAAAGGGTCACACCCCTTTATACAAGCGCAAACACTTAAGTATATTACATGAATTAAAATAAACTTCTAAGATAGTTGTCCTCGAAAGCTTTGAGGACATACCAAGAATCTTGAGATGAATATACTCCTAAGCGTCAACCTTAAAGATCACATCACTAGCCCACACCTACACTTTGTAAAAACGTAAAGGAAAATATGGAATTAGTACAATTAAGCACTAAGAATGGTAACCATGCAAAAATATGCTTTAAAAGGACATTTATTTAAAAACCATGCAAGTATGTCATTTTTGGTAAAACTTCATGAAATACAAGTATAAGAGTCACAATACTCAACCATAGGCAATGATGCAAGTTATAAGCCATTTAATACATATACCACATGTAAACCATCTATTTACCTTTTAAGATTCACCTCAAGTAACCATTAGACAACACCTTATGCAATGTTAATCACTCCTTTATCTTAGACCCTCCACCAAAGGCTATCCCAAGACCCACCTAAGTAGGACATGAATGGGCTGCCCATACAACCTCTTCACACATGCCTAGGTGTTCCTCTAGACCACCAAAGGCAAGGACCCTTCTTCTTGAATACAAGCCAACAAGTCAACATTCATAACGACATAACAACATTATAAACCATGCTTCTTTACAAAGAAACCATCCCCTAAGACAACTCCAGGTCACACTAGTGCAATGTGCAAGTAGCATCTCATACTACTACTCACACCAAGTGCTCCTATGAAGTCACCCTAAACTAGGCATATTATCTTCAATAAGTCACAACACATTCGTTTTTATTAGATATAGGACGAACATACTTTATTAACATCATTAAGGCTCATTCATTCATTCATTTCACATACAG
>JAJOOH010003421.1:0-29352 GCA_029582605.1 Solanum gracilifrons | reverse complement strand
CAAAAAATAATAATTAGTTATGAAATATTATGAAAGCAAAATAATTTATGGCTATTTCATTTAACTTTTGCCACAATCTTTTATTACTTGAAGCAAGAATATTTATTTAGCTACAATATTTGTTTTAAATTATATATTGTAGCTAAACCATTACTATTGCTAGAGTTAATTTTATCGCGTGGCAAAAACTTATAATTAGCTATAAAATTTCACCGTAGCAGAAAAATTATAGCTATTTAGGTACTTACTGCTACGATTGTTAGCAATTATAACAAAAATTAGGATTTAGCTTTGTCAATTTGATTTTCGTGGCTAAGAAATTTGACAAATTTTTATATAGCCACAAAATTCAAATTTTTGTGGCAATTACTAAATAATAGCTACGATTTTCAAATTCATAGCTTAAATTTTGTAGCTACAAATCCATTATCTTGTAGTGATGGTGTGGAAATTTTAAAACTTTTAACCATATAATTGAATTCTTTTATAAAAGCAAGCGGAAGTCTAGACTTGTCTCAATTAGCCATCTAATACAATCTTTGAATCAAATAGGGACACAACCCTTACAATATAGTCCGAAATGAAATAACTAAAAGGAAACTACTAATGACTCATATGTCCTCTAATCTTGAGGACTCACCACAAGCTAGGAGAATAGTCGATCCAAGCTTGAACCAATAGAAGATCGCCTTAAGAACCAGAACCTACACTTTATGAAAAATACAGAAAATATTGGTTAGTACAAAAATGCATGAAGTATGATAGCCATGCATAAAAACCTTTAAAAACATGCTAAAATGGGCATTTTAGTTGTAAAACATGCATTTACCAAGTTTGAGAATCATCTTGCACTTTAGTATAAAAGCATAAGTCACAAGAATATTCAACATATAGATTATCATAGCATAATAGAACCATCTCATCAGTAACCCTAAGTTATACTTGTGCAATGCATAGATAAAGTTCCCATAATCCCATCTATACTAAGTACCACTTTTAGGCCACCATAATCATACTTATCATTCTTTGATCTCCCCTTTAGTTAATACTCATAGACAAGGAACCCTTCACATTTACTAAGTCATATTAAGGAAAGAAACTCATAGCAACAATCCACATTAAGCATACTTTATTTCATAAATCATCATAACATAGAGGAACACACCATAACTACTCTCAAAGCCTACTTGTGAAATGCATGTATGAAGTCCCATACCCCCATCCACATAAAGTAGTGCATACTTGAGAAGTCATTGTTCATTATCATTCATTGTTATGGTAAACCTTAACTGACATAGACCATGTGAGCAAATCATGGAATCCAGTGTTACCGACACCGAAAAAGGGGTACTACTTGCCTAAGGTAGAACCATTAACATTTAGCTTAGGTGGATCCACTAGAAAATAACCTATGAGGGAAAATAGTTATGGGATAAGGAGATTGCTACTAGATCCCCGCCTCAACTCACGTGAGGGCATCCATCTCAAGAGATTGCTACTAGAAACCCCGCCGTAACTTGAGATCTTCTATCTCATACTAATATCCACTCGGTCCTTAGCATTATTACCCATGGAGTACTTAACATTTCGTTATTTGAGTTCATTAAAATGGGATATAAAGATTGTTACTAGATACCCCGCCTCAACTTACTTGAGGGAATCCATGTCATCCCAAAATTCATTCATAAGATAGCTCATACATTCAATTGGTGAAAATAGCCTTTCAACCTAAGAATCCCCATATTGTGAGAAAAACTTTCACAACATGTCATCATCATTCATAAGTGTATAATTGAGAATAACCTTTCAATCAACACATCATCATTATCATAATCATAGAAACTTCATTCATACTTCATTCATAAGTGTGTGTGTGTAGTGAGAATAGCCTTTCAACAACATCACAATTAAATCATAGTCATAATCACATTACTCTCAAGGTATTCATAAAGCATGCATATAAACATCATGATCATACAAAATTATCCTAATTTTCCCTTCAATAACCATGGATCATAATTAACTTACATATCTAGAATTACTACATTAGACATGGATGATGACATAATTCAAGTAATCAATTCATAACATTCATAATTCTATACCATTCCACTTGCATCAATCAATACTCACACTTGAGATTCAATTTGAGAAAATAAGGTAATTCATGGATTATTGAGGAATTCAACTTAAAATCATATAAAATCATCAATATATCCATAAACAAACACAATTCAATCATTTAAAATGAATTTGAAAGAAATCCATGAGATTGAAGTCAAACCCTAACTTTTGGGTTTTCTGGTTTTTGAAATTGGGGGTTAAGGAGGGGTTCTATGGGTGAAGGCTACCCATATATGAAGAACTACCATCCCTTATTGAAAATTCACCACGAATTTGAGGAGAAAAGCTTGATTCTTCAACCCTAGCTTCATCTTTCTTCTTCTTCTTCCTTGGAGTTCTAGAGAGACTTTATTTGGGGAAAAGTTGGTTTTGGGTTTGGAGTCTTGGGATTTATGAGGTGAATGGGTTAGTTAATGACTTAAAAATTCTTATAGGTGAATTAATACTATAAAAAACAACTCCACTTAATGCTTAATTAAAAATGAATTTAACTAAAGATCCCTAACTTAACTGACTTGGGACAGCAAGCAGGCATCTACGACCCCTACCTACGGGGCGTCGACTGACCCACGACTTGTACTAGCAGGGCGTAGGTTGGGGTCTGTAGCTACTGGGTTTGTCCCTTGACCTACGAACCTCTCCCACGAGGCGTGGATGGACCTACGCCTCGTAGGTCCCATCTATGGTTCACTTATTTGGGTACCTTGGAGGTTAGGCTTTAGGCTCCTCCTCATGAGAGAAGCCCATGACTGACTTAAGTGTTGAGTTTCAAAGGAATGAGCTCATGTTCATATGAATCGTGCATTAAAGCTAAAAGCGAGTTGTACTCTCTTCTCTAAACCCTGTTTCAGTTGAAATCCTTATGAGGAACTATGTTTAGAGCTTGGGTAGTGTTCTTATCCAAAAAGGTATCATGAGTTACGAAATTATGAGCAGTAGCAATGAAAGTTCCCAGAGTTAGAGGAAAGTATGAAGGGGTTCAGTAATCAAAGAAAAAGAGATAGTGATGGGGCAAATTATGTTGTTGCAATCATGCACCCAGTCAGTTATAAGTGATGAGTTCCTTAATGAGTGGAATAAGGAATAGTTACTAGTCATGATGAGATAGAGTATATTTTAACCAAAATAGAGTTGATGTTGATGTGGCATCGTGTTAGAGGAGACTAAATTCATGTCTTGAATAAGAGAACGAAGTATTTATGAAGAGATAGATCTAAGATAGGCTTTTGATTTGTTTGAGAGGATCATGATGTTCAGAAGGTTATAGAACTTATTAAGTAATGAGGTATTATAAGTGGGTAAATAGTACTTAAGTTGTGAAAAGGGGATGTAGACCAGTTTAGAGATGATGGAATATGCCCATAGCTTTGAAGTGTCAGCTTTAGACTTAAGAGGGAGATGATAAGATTTGAAATCAAGTCAAGTGTTGAGAATACAATAGTAATGAGCTCAAAAGAGTATGAGGGGTATCTTTTCAGAGGTCCTTTTAGTAGTGGAGTGATGTTAGAAGGAGAAGGTTAATGATCTTACTGTGATAATGATGGTGTGCTAATTCCATCTAAGGTTATAAATGAGGAGGATGAAGTTTTACAATGAGAAATAATTATGAGATCCCTGAGTCACTTTCGAGTAGTAGTGCGGAAAAGTATGATTGGTATGATAGAGATGATGAGTGAATGAGAGATTCTTAAGGTAGCTAGTTAGTAAGAGTCTATGGAGTTGTTAGAATACTAAGCTTGAATGTGGTGTTGTTAAACATTAGGTTGTTCTTGATATGAGGCCAATATTGATTAAATGTACCGGTAAAAAGTAATATTCTTGGGATGAGATTCCCTATAGAGAGGTATGAAACCCGAACCTTAGGATTTGCATTAAGCTTGAATATAGTAAGAGTGTTTCGTTAGACTCAGACCTTGGTAAGAGAAGTCATGTACCCTTGAGGGATCTATGAGTTGCACCCAATGAGGCATGGTATTCCTGGTCTTACTTCAAGCCCAAATTTCCTTTGTTCCCAATAAAGTAACTTCAGAAAGAGTGTGACTATGTTCACAACAACATCTTTCTTGATTTAAGTGCTATAGAAGGTCCAACTCTTGGTACGAATCAGCCCAACCTGTGTTAGTAGGCAAGTTCTTGAGTCAAAGGAGATAGTGAGAGTAAACCCATTCCATACCCAGTCCAGCCATCATTCGAGGACGAATGATCCCAATGGGAAGCTAATGTAACACCCCAGAAAATTTTGAGTTAAGACTCAAACCATTCTTCCTTGAGAGTAAGATTTTACCGAGGAATTTAAATTTTCTTAAGTGTTAAGGTTGCTAGATGTAGCACCTTGAGTTCCAAAATGAACTAGAGAGAATTCCCTCAAGTCATTCCTAGGTTCTTCTATGTTTCGGGTCAACTTCAAAATACCATAAATTTTAGCACAAGATGAGTTAGGAGACCCATAAGATATCAAATGAAAGGTCTTGGAATCCTCTTTCCAACTCCACCAATTTTGCTAATTTTCGAGCTCGTATGAGAGAGATATGCCCATTTGAAGTAGGGCAGTTCAATTAAGGAAAGTTACCCAAAAATATGAGGGACACTTTGGTCTTTTCCTTATCTAATTAGCTTAAACAAATTTTCGTAATAATTTGGGGACAAATCTGATTTGGTTCAGTTTTCATAAATCCAAATATGCTTAGGGTTTTAGAAGAGAGTTCAATCAAGTCATTCCTAAGTTCTTTTAAGTTTTAGGTCAACTTCAAATGACCATAACTTTTAGCATAGGATGGGTTAGGAGGCCCATATAATATCAAATGAAAGATCTCTAAGTCTAATTTTCAACGCCACCGAGTTTGCTAAGTTTTGAGCTCGTATGAGAGAGATATGCTTGTTTGAAGTAGGGCTGTCCAATTAAGGAAAGTTACCCAAAAATGTGAGGGGTATTTTGGTTTTTTCCTTACCCAATCGGATTTAAACATTTTTGTAAGGTTTTAGGAGTCTAAACTGATTGGAATCAGTTTTAGTTATTCCTAAAATACGCTTAGGGTTTTTAGACCAGTTCAAGAAGAGAAAAGAAGATAAAAGAGGAGAAAAGAGGGAAGGTTCAAGGCGTTCGCCAAGATTTTTGTGATTCTTCGAGAGATTTCGCCAAGGATTTTATCCTAAGAGGTATGTAAGCTTCCATAGTGGTGGGTTTGTTCGACCACACGCCAATCATGAGTTTATTTTACTAATGTCATCAATGAGATTGAGTATATTGATAATCTTGTAGAGTTCTTCAAATTTTGTGCTTTGTTTTTGATAATGAAGTTCTTGAGGTGAGAGTTGCAAATGAGTGTTGTTCTTGGTGGGTTCTTGGTGTAGAATTCGCTGTAAGAAAGATGGGTTTAAGGATCCAAAAGAGTTTGGAGGAAATCATTCTAGTTTAGATGAGGTAGTGCTGGAAAAATTGAAGAAAAGTTCATTGAATTCGTTTGGAACGTGGCTGGGGCGGCGCGCCTCTGTTGCGCCTGCAGTGCGCCCCAACCATCTTCAGTCACATGAGGGCTGGCGCGGTTCGCCACTGCTGCACCAGGGATGCCAGGTCCTTTCCGTCTCCATTCTTCATTCCGTATTTGATCTTTCAAAACATGTCTTCGCTCTCTTCGTGATATTTATTATCTATCCTACATCCAATCATCAAGAAATCCTATATATCAAGTCATGATCCTTGAATTCATAATTCAAATTCAAGAAAGAGTCAAGAGTAGAGTTCAAGAAAGTCTTTGACTTAAATTGTGAATCCTTCCAGATCAACTATCGATTTGAGTAAAGTTTTAGAAAGTCCCTTTGAGTCTTTTCGAGGAGTCTTCCACAATAACTTTTAAATTTTTTAAAGACTCGAGTAAGTGAGTATGAAAAGGAGGAGAATGTATTCATGAGTCTACATTATCATTGAGATCCTTGAGTCAAGTCGTTCATGCCCTTAATTCCAAATGAACTCCATAACTTGATTTTCTTTGAGAGGAGTAGTATCTTCAAGTTCTAAGTCTTGAGTATTGAGTTCCTACTCCTTTTGATATTATATTTCTAATCATGGGACTACTACAAGTTATCCATGAAGGTCCTTGAGTTAAGTAGTTCATGCTCATAATTCCGCATGAACTCTATGAGTCTAGTAGTCTTGAGATGAGAAGTATCATTGAGTCCTTGAGTTGAGTAGTTGATGCCCATTATTCCACATGAACCCTTCGAGTCAAGCATTCTTGAGATGATTAGTATCATTGACTTCTTGAGTTCTAGAGTTGGTGAGTTCCAAGTATTAAGTTCTATGCATGGTTATTGAAAACCTTTAATTTAGTTGTTCACGTCCATAATTCAGCATGAACTATATTTTAAGTAGTCTTTTTACAAATTGTTTTAAAACTTGTTTTAATGACTTGAGTGCTAAGTATGAGGATGAGTTGAGTTAACTTTCATTTTTTTCAAAATAATTCTATATTGGAACTAAGTATTCCCAAGAGTAAATGTTTACACATTTAAAAGAGGAGGAAACAGAGATTTTCAAAAGAGTTTTGAGCAGTTTGAGTACCATATCTTTCAAGAGAAAGTTTTTTGAGCAATAATCTCAAAACACAGAAAGAGTTATGTTTTGAAACATATGAGCTAGTTATATTTTGGGAGTAGTGTGGAGCACCGATATGGGGGAGAGTTTAGACAACTCACAGCCCCAATAAACCATGTAGCCAGCGTGGGTAGAAAGGGTCATACTTTTAGATTATTCCTTACTGGTTTTTAGCATAGACTAGTAGATCCACTTAGTAGTAGGTTCTAAACCCTGGCAAAGTATAGGATATTTCTAGCAGCGTGGGCTAGACGATGTATCATCACATAGCTCATACTGATGGTTGTCGGTTAGAGAATTTCCCATAAGTTATATTTTACTTTTATATATACAAACTGAGTTATTATTGTATTCTTCAACACATTGAGTTGCTATCTACTATTTTTAAAAGCTTTCCATATATTGCATCTTTTGTTGTTGCTTTATGCAGAGTTGAGTATCTTATTGTTGAGTTGAGCCTTATTTCTCTGAGTTGAGTTGAACTATGTTTCATTGTGTTGATTATCCTGTTATAGAGTTGAGCCCTATTTTCTCTGAGTTGAGTTGATCTATTTTCATTGAGTTGAGTTGAGTTGACTGAGTTGAGAAGAGGTAAGTATGTTTCTTTTCCATTAGTTCAAGCTTATGTTTATGCTTTAGAATTCCCCTTACATGCTCGTACATTCCATGTACTGACGCCATTTAGCATGTATCATTTTATGATGCAGATATCGGTATTTAGGGTTATCAACATAAGCTTCGTTGATACTGCTTTTAGTGCGAGCTAGCTTTGGTAAGCCTTCTTATATTCCAGTGGATTTCACCTTTACCTTACAGTTAGTAGTGTTTGGATGTCGTGGGTCTTGTCTTGATATCTTTCTGTAATAGTAGAGGCTTCATAGATAGACAAAGTTGAGTAGTTTCAGTATGTATCTTCTTCGAGTTGTTTTTACAAACTCTAAGTTCATCTATTGAGTATTTTTCAGAATATTTTAAAGTTGAGTATTTGAGTTATTGGATTTATTTCAGTTTTAAGCTTTTGTATTCTTAAGTTAGTCTTCTGCTTATTGTCAGTCATGATGAGGGTTCGCTTGGGGACCAACAATGGTTCTTGAGTGCTGGCCACGTCCAACGTGAAGACTCGGGTCGTGACAAGATCCCTATTAATTAGTAGTATATTTAAACTAGATAGTTGGTAGAGGAAGCCATCAACAAATTTTCTAGTCAAATATAGACTTGTATTCTTCTAACAAATTGACAACCAAAGTCGAACAGTGTTCCTTCATTTTCAAATATACCAAAAAATAATATATGTATGTATATATGTGCTAGTATTGTAATTAATGTTCCATTTAGGTGGTATTGTTATAGGCATCCTGAGATTGAAGACATTGGTCATTTCTTATAAATTGGAGATAGATGTGGAGCTAAGTACGATTAGGAAATTGTTTATCGAAATAAATGGTATTGTATAATTTGTAATGTGGTCATGGACACGCGTCTTGATTTACTCGTTAGATTTTATCTTTAGTATTAATAAAAATTATATTCACAGTTGAAAAATAAAATGAAGAAAATAGAATATCATCAAGTTGAACGTCTCTCTCCTTTTCATATTTATCTTTTTATCTTCTTTGTTGTATCATCATTCCAGTTAGACATCTGAAATTATATTATCTTCTCCGTTACATTTCTAACATATGTGGTCAGGGTATTTGTGTCCGATTAGCTTACAATATCTGGTTAATAATTCTGACGAAATAAATCCCACCAATTTTGAAGGGTGTGGAATTCATCCTTTTATAATTGCTTTAATATTAATTTTCGTTAAAGATTTTATTGTAATATTCTTTAGCTAAGTATTTTAACCTTGATATTTCTTTAATATTATTTATGATGTATTCTAGATATAACATATCTTGGGTTCTTCGGTACATATGTAAATTATTCTCCATTAATTGGTCTACTAGTTTTATATCTTCCATAGCTTCTGTCCACTATTGTAAATATTCGTAGTTCATTTCAATATGAATCTTCTATTTCTAAGTCATATATTTCGGGGTCTATATATAGATCATGTAGGTCTATCTCATACCATTGTTGGTTTAGTATATCTTCTGATTCGTCTTCATTAAATATTTTTTCCCATATGATTATTCTTAATTCAATTATCTTTATACCTTTAAGTATCTATAAGATTAAAGTTTCATGACTTTTTATCATTTCATCATGCATATATGTAGTCGTGTTCTTTGTTATGCAGGTTTTTGTTTTCAATTATTCCTTCCTACCATTCATAACTGATTAAATTCATATTAGATCATTATGAAATAGATTATCTGTTTATCATGTTCTCCTGTCACTACTAGCATCGTACTTTAGCATATACTTCCTTCTTATCAGCGCCTCAACTTTGTTTACTCCCCTAACGGCTTTCCTCGCCTATCTGTTTCAACCTTAGGATGGCATAGTATAGAAGTTTTCTCTCTGTTTCCAGTGTGCTAATAAACTAGAAATCATGATTTCAAATAATTCTAATACATAATAACTAACATAAATTTATTCAAATCATATATGATATTCAGGAATATATGAAATTAGTTCTGCATATTTATTAAACAATATACCTTTGCCTATTGCTTATCCATGATATCTGAAATATCTGATTGGATTTCATATTGCTTAATTATCTTATAGTGTTGAATATCTTAAGTATTTGAGATTGTTTTTCTGAACGTTTTTTATTATATTAGGCTTAGCCTGCTCTACAATGTTTACAAATGAATAAATATATAGACAATGCAAGTCTACTATTCTAGATGCTCTAATAATGCGTCTAGTATTTACTTTATGACTATGCATCTACTATTT
The DNA here is from genome assembly GCA_029582605.1 of Solanum gracilifrons. Classification (NCBI taxonomy): domain Eukaryota; kingdom Viridiplantae; phylum Streptophyta; class Magnoliopsida; order Solanales; family Solanaceae; genus Solanum; species Solanum gracilifrons. The sequence goes on along the minus strand of JAJOOH010003421.1, from coordinate 19,787 downwards.
ACTTTATACTGTACACTTTTTGACTTTTAAGAAGATAGTTTACATCTTTACACTATTTGCTTTATCTTGTCGGCCATCTATTTTGTGTCTATCTTCTTTTAATGATCTTGTTAGCCATCTGTCTTCTTTTCATCTTTATCTTTTTATCTTCTTTGTTGTATCATCATTCCAGTTGGACATCTGAAATTATATTATCTTCTCCATTACATTTTGAACATATATGGTCAGGATATTTGTGTCAGATTAGCTTACAATATCTGGTTAATAATTCTGACGAAATAAATCCCGCCTTTAATGCTCTTGTTGTAGGTCGTTCTTCGGGTTTTAATAATGATAATATCCATCGCTGGACTTCATCTATATTTGTTCTTCTTAGTTCTCTTGAATTTGAATATATTATTAGCTGATCTCTAGAATAGTAGCTCCATATAGCATTTCCCTTCAAATAATTGTTTGCTAACTCTTGTATAATAGTCGATATACCAATTATTATTTTATTGGCATAAAAACCTGATATCTCTATTTCTTGTATTTCTTCCTGTTGTCCAATAACTTTAGGTATAATCATGTCTTTGGTTAGTCCTATCTTAAATAACTTGAATTGGAGATTTTATCTCTTTGTATAATATCTCCGCTGGTGCTGTATAGAACTTTATATAGAATAAATTTCCCTTGGTAACTCTTTTATATGTGATGAATGCCTTGTGTAGTTCTGGTATTCCACTTATTTCTTCTCCATCGTATGTGTATACGGTATTTAATAGTCCATAATTGTAACATGTTCTTACTAAATTAGCGTTAGTTTATTGCTGTGCGATTAACTTGTTGTAACCTTGTAATTTCTGGGTTAGGTAATCTTGATTTGGTTCTTCGGTTGTAGTAGATCTAGGGTTAAGGTTCAAATAAGTTTGGATTTTGTATATATTTTCAATATAAGTTCTTGTGATATGGTTATATAATTTTTTCTCATTTTGTAGGCTATTTGCATATGTAGAGGTTTGTGGTTCCATAGTCATGTTTCTTGATGTTTTTGGGGTAAATGGTTTTTCAAATAGCTGGTTTAAGTTTGCATTCTTATACTGTTTTTCACTAACTTGTTTGCTCGTACCTGCAGCTGTATTTAAACAAACATTATGGGTTTTAAGGTGTTTCCCAACGTCACCTTTTAACTCTGGATTTTTAAAGTCTTCCGATCGACTTAGCTCCGCATTTTTACAGTCATGCTGCTGACCTGTATTAGGTTTAGACTTCAGATTATCTTCATTAGTCTTTAGCTTTTGTATCTCATTGTCCATACTGTCCACTTTTATACAAAGTGTAGTAATGGCTTTGAGTATCTCTTCAATTGTATTTTCTTTCTCAGTCTGAGTAGCTTTGTCTGGATAAGTAATCTGCAATAACATTCTTATCAGTTTTTATTACTTCAATAGTAAATATAAAATTTAATATATTTAATACCAATCTTCTTATTTCTTTTCTAGTTACTGAATCCTGTATTTTTCTTGTTAGCCACCATTTTACTTGTGTGTTATCTATCCTTACAATAAATTTGTTATATACAATATATGGTTCAAACGATAATAAACATTTATATACTGAATATAGTTCTTTCCTGTTTATTTCCCATTTTATTTCTGTATTAGTAAATGTTCATGAATAGGATCTACAATGATGTTCTATCTTATCTTTATCATACTTATATTTTAAGACTCCTCCATAACTCTTTTCACTGGCATCTGATTCTACTATATAAGTGAATTTTTTATTTTCATCTGGAAAATATGGTTTTGGTAGGTTTTTGCATAATAGTTTTACCTTTTGTATTTGTATTTGGTCTTTTTTATCAAACTGATATTCTATATCTTTTTTTTAATTTTTGTTGTAATGGTTTCAAATTTTCTGCTAATTTTGGTATGTATTCTCTTACTTGATTTACTAGTCCTAAGAATGATTGTAATTTCTTTTTTTGTATCTAGTTGTTCATTTCAATTAATTATTTTTTGTACTATATGTGTTTGCATTTTTATTCCATTTTAATCTATCTGTATTCCTAGGAATTCTATTTTGATTTTTCATTATGTCTGCTTTTTTTTTACTTAGGCTTATGCTTGAATATTCCATAATATGTATAAATTTTTCTAATAATCTTATATTTTCATCTTGAGTTTTGGAATATAGTAATATATCATCAATATATACTATACAATTTTTTAGTTGTTTAAAGTAGTTATCCATAAAGTGTTGATATCTACCTGGTGCATTTTTATATCCAAATGGTAATACATTCCATTCATAAAATTCTTGTGGTACCGTAAATGCTGTAAGTTTCTTAGATTCTTCTTCTAACTTTAAGTGATAAAATCCTGATTTGCAGTCAAATTTACTAAAATAATTATATCCCTGTATTTGTCTTATCTTTAATATTTTATTTGGTATTGGGTAATTGTAAGTTTTAGTTAGTTTTTGCATTTAAATTTCTATAATCAATAACCATTCTAGTTTTTCCTCTTTTTTGTTCACTATGTTTATTTACTATAAATGTTGGGCTTGTATGTTTACTATTAGTTTCTTGTATGTATCTTTTTTCTAATAATTCATTTATATAAATCTTGAATTCTGTTAAATCATTAAAATTATATTTTAATGGTTTCTGTGTTATTATGCTATTCTCATCAATTAGCTCAATTTTTATTTTTTATGTTTTTCCCATTCTTGTAAAGGATCTTCACTAAATAGTAATTCTAATTTATCTTGGATTATTTTCACTTTGTCTATAGAGAATATAATTAATTCTATTTTTGGGTCTTCTTCTTTTATATTTTCTATTTTTTGTGTTATTTTTTCACTTCCTTTTATTCATCCTGTCGTTTTTCATTTTTTATTATTTACTCTTTTTGCTTCTACTTTGTGTTTACATGGTGTTGTGAACCACCATTGTGTTTTTGTTATTATATGTGGGCATAATTTTTCTAAAAATGGCATTTCTAATAGCATATCTTTTGTTGTAAGTTCGAAGTTATGCATTTCTTCTATGGTTAATATCTTATCCCATATTTGTATTTTTATATTTCTTGCCTTATATGTGATCATGCTTCCTTCATTATTAAATCTTGTTACTACTATCGGTGTTTTTAATTTTTCCCATTTATCGTCTGGTAAACAATTGTATTTACATATATTAGCTTCTGCTCCTGTATCTACCATTGGTGTATAATATCTGATGTAATATCCCTCTATTATCTTTGCAAGTATATATATTTTCATGTTTTTATCACAATAAAGTTCTTTTTATTATAACCTTCTTATTATCATAATTTATCGTTAATTGTTTATCTTCTAAATTATATGGTTTTACTTGTTCTAACCACTTATTCCTAGTGAAATATTTTTATCTCCTTGATATATTTTAAATTTTATTACTATTGGTACTCCTCCAATAATTATTTCGTTTTCTGTTTTTTCTTCAGTATTTATTAATGCTTTTGGCAGTTCAGGGCATAATTGTTCAGTGGTTATTATTTCATCTTCTGTTACTAATTCTCTTGTAATATAGTTTTCTTCTTGTCCTGTATTTATTAGTATTAAATATTTTCGTTGTTCCATTACTCCCGTTATGTAGTAATGATATGGTTTCATTTCTTCTTCTATTGATTTTTGTGGAGTTTTATCTATTCTTCTTGAGTTACTCATTTTTTATGATATTTGTGGTATTTCATAGTTTATGTTTATTCTTTTTGATGTGCTTAATCTTTCTTTTACTATTTCTAAATCTTCTTCTATATCAATCTCATTATAACTATAGTCATTATTATCTATAACTGTAACTATTCTTTCAAAAGGGTTTTCTATTTAAACCAATTTCTTATTGTTGGTATTTCGAATATTTTTTCTACCCTTAAGTTTAATTCTTTTCCTTTTATTTGTTCAAATATATTATTATCAAATATTATTTTTTGTTCTACAGATTCTTCATCTTGATGATATTCTTCTTTAGTTATAATTCGTATATCTGTTTCAGTCATTCATATTGGTATTCATTATGTGATTCTATTACTGAATTGTTTTCTGTTTCGTTTGTTTCGTTTTCTGATAATTCATATACACTATCATCGCTTTCCAATTCATAATATATAATCTATTTGTATATATTTTTCATTGTCTATTAGTATTTCTGATATTTGTTTTTTCTTTGGATTTTTAGGTAATTTGCAATCTTTAGCTATGTGTCCTAATTTTCCACAGTTATAGCAAGTACATTCCGTTAATTTCTTCTTTGGTCTATCTGGTCTTTTAGTTTTGTAGTTTTTTACGTAGTAGTTTCTTCTTGGTCTTTTATACTTATATTTTGATCTATATTTTTTATAGTTTCTTCTTTTATTATAATTTTTATTATACCTATCCGTACATCCAAATTGGGTTGCTATTTTATTTTTGCAAAATGCTAGGTTTTTTACTAATATTTTTTCCATTTTTATTTCTTCTTTATGTTTTTCACATAGTTCTATAAACCATCGTTGTAAGAATTTCATTCTAGCTCCTAGGGTATCTGTTAGTCCTGCTTCATTCCAACTTCTTATTACTTTTGAACTAATAGTTTCTGGAAATTTTGTAAAATATAGTTTCCTTATTTCTTTACTTTCTTCGGTACTATATGTTCCTTTATAATAATATTCTCTAAATGAACACGTATATTCAGCTATATAACACATATTACATATTGCTAATTTTGTCATTAGATTCCTGTTTATAATTTTTTCTTTATTTTGTTCTTCTACTTCTATTGTCATACTACTGAATTCATTTCTTATAGCTATTTCGTATTTATATAATATTTCCATAGTCGTAGTAGCTAATTCACCATCAAATTTTTTATTACTTCTCAAAGTGTTTAAACTTTCATTTGTTAAATTTTGTAGCCATAATTTTACTGTTCCTATAAGTGTTCTTTCTATATATCCTCGTGTTTCTGTCATTCCTATTTTGTTATCTATTAATTGTTTTGATATATATCCCATCCATAATTTGATTGTTTTATTTATATCTGCTACACAGTCTAAATCTAAAAAATTATGTTGTTCTGTTATTGGTTTAAGTGTCCATTTTTTATTTAATCTTTTATCCCATATATTTTTTTCTCTATCATATTGTTCATAGTTTGCATTATAATATTTTGGATTTAAGTTTTTTGGGTTTTTTACTCCTGATGTACTAGGTTTTTCGTCCATGTCTATATATCCTGTATTTACTTCTAGATTTTTTGTATTTTCTATATTTTCTAATAGTTCTGTATATGTTTCGCTTGTTTGTGAATGTTTTTCGTCTAGATCTTTATCATTTATTTCATCAATTCCTGTTTCAGGTAGATTATCTTGATTTTCTTCTAGTTGTAGTTTTTCTTAAAATTTATTTATCTCTGCTGTTAAATTTGCTTTTTGTTCTTTTTCTTTCTGTTTTATTGCATACATTTCTTTTAATATTGCTAATTCTTTTTCTAATTCTAGTATTTTAGTGTTTTTTATTTCATCCACTTGTTGTATTTCCTTTTTTGCCTGATGTTTTATTTTTTCAATTTTCTTTTGTCTGTCTATCTCTTCATTTTCTTTTGTTATTCTTACCATGGCAGTTAAACTATCTTCTAATTTTACCCTTTTTTTTTCTAATATTAAACTTAGATTATCACCTATTTTCTTATATCTTCTTCCTAGATTTGAAAATACTATCTTTATTTTTAATCCATCGTAATTCTCATATGTTTTTTTATCTATTGCATATTCTTCTTTATTCATTTATAAATTGTGTTGAAGTTTATACTTTAAATTTTCTATTTGTATCTGTAGATATAAAATAGTTTTTCTCTGTGCTACTAGAGATTTTTTACAAGTTCCTGCAAATATATTACTGTTAAGTCTATTTTGTCTATGTCTTAATTCATATCTTTTTATCATCATTGTTTCAGTAAGATGTTGTTTATACTGTTCTTTATTCATTGTTTCTTTAAATATTGGATATATTTATACATCTTACTGAAACAATTATGATAAAAAGACATGAATTAAGACATAGACAAAATAGACTTAACAGTAATATATTTACAGGAACTTGTAAAAAATCTCTAGTACCACAGAGAAAAACTATTTTATATCTACAGATACAAATAGAAAATTTAGAGTATAAACTTCAACACAATTTATAAATGAATAAAGAAAAGTATGCAATAGATGAAAAAACATATGAGAATTACGATGGATTAAAAATAAAGATAGTATTTTCAAATCTAGGAAGAAGATATAAGAAAATAGGTGATAATCTAAATTTGATGTTAGAAAAAGAAACGGTAAAATTAGAAGATAGTTTAACTGCCATGGTAAGAATAACAAAAGAAAATGAAGAGATAGACAGACAAAAGAAAATTGAAAAAATAAAACATCAGGCAAAAAAGGAAATACAACAAGTGGAAGAAATAAAAAACACTAAAATATTAGAATTAGAAAAAGAATTAGCAATATTAAAAGAAATGTATGCAATAAAACAGAAAGAAAAATAACAAAAAGCAAATTTAACAACAGAGATAAATAAATTTTAAGAAAAATTACAACTAGAAGAAAATCAAGATAATCTACCTGAAATAGGAATTGATGAAATAAATGATAAAGATCTAGACGAAAAACATTCAGAAACAAGCGAAACATATATAGAACTATTAGAAAACATAGAAAATACAAAAAATCTAGAAGTAAATACAGGAGATATAGACATGGACGAAAAACCTAGTATATCAGAGTAAAAAACCCAAAAAACTTAAATCCAAAATATTATAATGAAAACTATGAACAATATGATAGAGAAAAAACTATATGGGATAAAAGATTAAATAAAAAATGGACACTTAAACCAATAACAGAAAAACATAATTTTTTAGATTTAGACTGTGTAGCAGATATAAATAAAACAATTCAATTATGGATGGGATATATATAAAAAAAATTAATAGATAATAAAATAGGAATGACAGAAACACGAGGATATATAGAAAGAACACTTATAGGAACAGTAAAATTATGGCTACAAAATTTAACAAATGAAAGTTTAAACACTTTGAGAAGTAATAAAAAAATTGATGGTGAATTAGCTACTACAACTATGAAAATATTATATAAATACGAAATAGCTATAAGAAATGAATTCAGTAGTATGACAAGAGAAGTAGAAGAACAAAATAAAGAAAAAATTATAAACAGGAATCTAATGACAAGATTAGCAATATGTATTATGTGTTATATAGATGAATATATGTGTGCATTTAGAGAAAATTATTTTAAAGGAACATATAGTACAGAAGAAAGTAAAGAAATAAGGAAACTATATTTTACAAAATTACCAGAACCTTTTAGTTCAAAAGTAATAAGAAGATGGAATGAAGCAGGACTTACAGATACCCTAGGAGCTAGAATGAAATTCTTGCAACGATAGTTTATAGAATTATGTGAAAAACATAAAGAAGAAATAAAAATGGAAAAAATATTAGTAAAAAACCTAGCATGTTACAAAAATAAAATAGCACCCCAATTTGGATGTACGGATAGGTATTATAAAAAGTATAATGAAAGAAGAAACTATAAAAAATATAGATCAAAATATAAGTATAAAAGACCAAGAAGAAACTATTACGTAAAAAACTACAAAACTAAAAGACCATATAGACCAAAGAAGAAACTAACGGAATGTACTTGCTATAACTGTGGAAAATTAGGACACATAGCTAAAGATTGCAAATTACCTAAAAATCCAAAGAAAAAACAAATATCAGAAATACTAGTAGACAATGAAAAATATATACAATTAGATTATATAGATTATGAATTGGAAAGCGATGATAGTATATATGAATTATAAGAAAACGAAACAAACGAAATAGAAAACAATTCAGTAATAGAATCAGATAATGAATACCAATATGAATGACTAAACTGATATACGAATTATAACTAAAGAAGAATATCATCAAGATGAAGACTCTGTAGAACAAAAAATAATATTTGATAATATTATATTTGAACAAATAAAAGGAAAAGAATTAGACGTAAGCGTAGAAAAAATATTCGATATACCAACAATAAGAAATTGGTTTAAACGACCAAAAGAAGAATATTATGTAGTAAGTCAAAGAGAACATATCATAGATTGCAAATACACCAAAAGAAAGGCTAAAATACCAATAATAAACAAACGAATAATAAATAAAGAAATACAAGATATTAATGCTAAAAATCCAATTAAATATGTACATTTAGGAGGAACAAAAATACTAATAAAAGCATATTTTAGAGAAGGAATAGATACACCCATAGAAACATTCTTAACAGATGATAGAATTATACAACTTTAGGAAAATGTATAATAAGTGCAGTGAAAGGTAACCTCATATACCAAAAATTTAAATGTGATGTCTTGCAATTTGAAATAACTATGAAGATGCTTGGAATTGGAATTAGTCATTTTTGAAAAAATTCAAAATCTGGAAATTTGCAGAGTATGGAAAAACAAAAGAGTTTTTGGTCAGCTTTGAACGGTAATAAATCCTAGCTCAGGATGAGTTAGGTGTATTTCCAGTTATTTTTTGGAAAGCCCTTGGAATGATCTCTCCAACGCCGCCGATTTTGTTCGATTCCGAGTTCGTATGAGTGAGTTATGCCCTTTGGAAGTTGGGCTGTTGGCACAGCCGCACATGGCAGTTTAGTCCAAATTTGTAAGGGTATTTTGGTCTTTTACCTATCCATTTCTTTTAGTTATATCGAGGTGTTAGACTGATTTTAAATCAGTTTTCCCTTTTTAAAAGTGAGAGTTAGGGTTTTGGAGAGAAGAGAGAAAGAGGAGGAGAAAGAGAAGAAGTAAGGATTTCGTCAAAATTGTCGTGGATTTCATCAGGGGTGATCCCTATTAAGGTATGTGAGATCATAGTGTTGGGTTGGTTCTTTCCCCCACACGCCAAACTCGTTTTAATTCCGAGAAAATATTGGTTGTGGTTGTTGAATTCTTGTGGTTGTGTTGTTGAAGTTTCTTGTTGGTTTAGTACATGTTTTCGGTTGTGATTTTGAGTTGAATCTATTGTATATTAAGGGTCATTATGATTCTAAGTGTTTTCTGCTGGAACCTTTGAGGTTGAGAGGGTTTAGAGTTGGAGAAATAAAGGGGAAAAAGTAGGATTTTTGGGGGAAAAGGGCTGAGGCGTCGCGCCAGCCAGTGCCCCCCAAAAGGGGTTCTGAATTTTCCCCCTTGGGGTGGCTTGCCTGGCAGGTTTGAGGGCTGGCGTCCCGCGCCTCTTAGAGCACCAAGGACGCCAATCCTTCCCTTTCATTCCCCACTTTTTCATACATGTTCCTTGGTAATGTACCTATGTTTTATAATTGTTTCCAATACTCTAAGGTACATCTAAACATCCTGAACTTATCCCTAAACATGAGATCATTACCCTTGAATCCATAATCCAATTCAAGGCGAGTTAGGATCAAGTCAAAGTGAAGTTAAGGGTCAAGTCTAGAAGTTAAGAAGTAAGTCAAAGCAAGTCTTTAAAGTTTTTCAAGAGTCTTTATTGAACGTTTTTACTTCATTTTAAGGCTCAACTTCCAAGTTAAGTATAGAGTTTCAAATTAAGTAAAGAGTACAGAGTTTCGAGTTAATCCAAGAGTAAGAGTCAAGTTCATTTCTCAAAAGTTGTTAGGGAACTAAGTATTCCCAAATAAGTTTATAAATGTTTCCACATTTAAGATGAGAGGAAGACTGAGATTTCCAAAAGAGTTTTGAGAAGTTTGAGTACCATCTCTTTTTGAGAAAAGATGTGTTTTGCAAAAGAGTTTCTAAAACATGATTAGTATGACAAATCGAGTATGTCATCAATGTTTAAACAGTATGGTCTCTAGATATACCATCAATGTTTAAGCAGTATCAATATCCCGAGTCATCAATGATCATATTAAAATATGATTTTGAGATGTTCTTTTTAGAATGAGTTTTCATGAAGCTTTGGGCTAAGTTTTGAGTAATTATCTCAACTAAAGAAAGATGTGTTTAAAACACTAATGAGCTAAAGTATTTTTGGGAGTAGTCTTGAGCACCGAATCGGGGACACGAGTTCATATTAACTCAACTCTCCATAAGAACCATGTAGCCAAACATGGGATTTAACGGGTCATACTTTTTAGATGATCACGTAAGATTAATCTAGTGGATCCACTGAGTAAAGTAAGGTCCTATTTCACGGCAAGGTATAGGATGGTCCTTTGGCAACGTGAGGTAAAATGTTGTATCATCACTAGGGCTCATAGTGGTGGTTGTCAGTTAAAGAACCTCCCACAAAATTTATATTACTTTTATATAAGTAAAGTTGAGTTTGTTATCATTTTATCCTTAACGAACTAAGTTGTTTACAATGTTTTATAAGCTTTATATATTGTATGTGTCTTATTGCTTTATATTGAGTTCAGTTATTCATGAGTTGAACAGAGCTAAGGTAAGTTCTCTTTTGTACCCCTTTCAAGCTTAAGTTATTGTTTAGCTTTCCAGCTTGCATACTAGTACATTCCATGTACTGATGCCAGTTGGCCTGCATCGTCTTATGATGCAGACGCAGGTACCCAGGATCAGCAGCCAGAACGCCATAGATCCAGCTGAGCACTCCAGAGTCAGTGGTGAGCCTCCTTGCTTTCCGGAAGACTCTGTTATTTTGTGTTCCTAGTTTTGTTTTGTTAGGATGTTGCGGGGTCTGTCCCAACATCCATCTCAGTGTTATAAAGGCTTCATAGATAGTTAGTCAGTTAGTATTGAGTCTCTCATCTATGTGTATATATAATATTCTACTTTGAGTCTCGAGTTGCCTTTTGGCCAGATTTTATCAGTTAGCTTGTTTATGACCTTTCATTGCATTGAGTTATTTTGTTGAGTTAAGTTTCCACTGAGTTAAGAAAGCCAGGCCAAGGGTTCGCTTGGGGGCCAGCAATGATCTTCGAGTGCCGGCCACGTCCAGGGTGTAGTCTCGGGGCGTGACAAACTTGGTATCAGAGCACAGAGTTCAAGAGTCCTAATGAGTCTATGAAGCCGTGTCTGTAGAGTCCTACTTATTGGTGTGAAGCGCGCCACATCTATAATTAGGTGGCCGCAACATTTAGGAACTATCTCACTTCTTTCACATTCATTTTGTGCATTAGATTTTATCTCTAAAAAGTTTCCTTCTAATTCGTGCTTGCGCATGTTTTCAGAGGATTATGCCTCCACGAAGAACAGTTAGAGTTCGTCCAGCTATGAGGAGTGTTAAGGAACAAGATTTACCAAGTGCCCTATAAGTTTAAACCCAAGAAGAAATCAAATATACTGATTTCCGTGAAGCTATTCGGATGTTAAGTCAAGTTGCGACCTGTCATGTTCGGCAGAGAGATAATCGACACGAAGTGGTTGATATTTCAAGGATCCGTGAACTCTTAAGGATGAACCCACCAAGCTTCACAGGTTCAAGTGTCACTGAGAATCCAGAGAACTTTATTGAGAAGCTTAAAAGGGTGGTTTTTGATGTGATGCATGTTGCTAAGTCCGAGAGGGTGGAACTAGCTGCATACCAATTGAAGGCTGTTGCTAGAATCTGGTTTGACCAGTGGAAAAAAATAGGGCTGAGGATGCGCCAGCAGTGAGTTGGGTTGTGTTTGAGAGTGCTCTCATGGGGCGTTTCTTTCCTCGTAAGTTGCGAGAGGCAAAGATAAAAGAGTTCCTCACCCTTAATCCGGAGTCTATGAGTGTTCATGAGTACAGTTTGAAGTTCACACAACTTTCCCGCTATGCTCCGGAGATGGTTGCTGACATGAGGAGCAGGATGAGTTTATATATTGCTAGGTTGTCTCGTCAGTCAAACAAGGAAGGCAAGGCAGCTATGCTGATAGGGGATATTGACCTAGCAAGATTTATGATCCATTTACAACAAGTTGAAGAGGATAATCTGAAGGATAAAGAAGAGTTTAAGGATAAGAGGGCTAAGATAGTAGGGGACGAGTTCAGGCAGCAAAAGAATGATGCTAATCAGTCATCCCTCCCACAGAAACAGAAGGGACCAACTCCACCATCTGCCAGTGCACCTGCACCTAGATATAGAGGTGAACATAATGGCCAAAATTTGAAGGACTTCAAGGCTAGACCAGCACAGTCTTCAGGTAGTATGGTATCAAGGGGTAGTAAGGCTCCTACATGTGCTAGGTGTGGTAAAACCCACTTAAGTAAGTGTCATGATGGCCAGGAAGGTTGTTTTAAGTGTGGACAAGAGGGTCACTTTGTGAACGAGTGCCCTAAGAGCAGGCAAGGTAGTGAAAATCTGGGCAATAGGGCCCAATCTTCATTAGTTGCTCCCCCAGACAGGATGGTACCTAGAGGAGCTACTTTTGGTACTGGCGGAGGAGCAAACCGTCTCTACACAATCAACAGTTGCCAAGAGCAAGAGAATTCGCCAGATGTTGTCACTGGTATGATTCGAGTTTTTGACTTTACTGTTTATGTTTTTCTAGACCTTAGAGCGAGTTTATCTTTTGTAACTCCTTATGTTGCAAATAAGTTTGATGTTCTTCCTGAAAGACTTTGTGAACCCTTTTGTGTTTCTACATCTGTTGGGGAGTCTATTCTAGCAGAAAGACAGTTTATCGTGATTGTCCTGTTTCTATCAATCACAAGAGCACCATGGATGATTTGGTTGAGTTAGACATGGTAGAATTTGATGTTATTCTTGGTGTGGATTGGCTTCATTCTTGTTATGCATCCTTAGATTGTAAAACTTGAGTGGTCGAGTTTTTGTTTCCGAATGAGCCGATCATAGAGTGGAGTAGCAGTTCGGTTGTGCCTACGGGTCGTTTCATTTCGTACCTTAAGGCGAGAAAGATAGTTTCGAAGGGTTGTGTCTATCACTTAGTTCGAGTTAATGACTCTAGTGTTGAGATACCTCCTATTCAGTCAGTTCCTATAGTAAGAGAGCTTCCTGAAGTTTTTCCTGATGATCTACCCGGAATTCCTCCTGAAAGAGAAATAGACTTCGGCATAGACCTCATTCTAGATACTCGTCCTAGCTCTTTTCCACCATATGGAATGGCACCAGCATATTTGAAAGAGTTAAAAGAGCAGTTAAAGGGATCTTTTAGATAAGGGTTTTAATTAACCAGGTTGACTCGAAAAACAGCGAAGTTTCAACGGTCCGAAGCTTGTGAGGAAAACTTTCAAGAATGGAAAGAGAAGTTGACTAATGCCTAGTTATGAAATTTGGTTCTTGAGTACATGCTGGGTATCTGAATCTAAGATGGATTTGAGAACAATAGTCGAGTTTAGGTGAATCGTGGTGTAATGTGATGAGCTAAAGCTGGTTGTTGTAGGTTTCACTTTGAAGATATGGCGTCATTGTTGTATGATATTCATATGGGTGTGTTCGCCCATCTCAAGAGACTACACTATGTGTTCACTCAGAGTGAGCTTAATCTCAAACAGAGAGAGAGTGATTAAAGTACTCAAAGATGATGACATGAGTTTTCTTTATCACCCTGGTAAGGTTAATGTTGTTGCTGAATCATTGAGCAGATTATCTATAGGTAGCACCGGCCATGTTGAGGAAGAACACAGAGAATTAGCAATAGATGTGCATAGACTTGCACGCCTGGGAGTTAGTCCTATGAATTCCACAAGGAGGAATAGTGATGATAAATGGTCCTGACCTATCATTAGTGCCAGAAGTGAAAGGTGAAAAAGACCCAGACCCTATTTTGTTTGAATTACAGGAAAAATGGTCATAAGCAGTGATGGCTTCTGAACAAGGGGGAGATAGTGTTTTGAGGTATCAAGGTGGATTGTGGGATTGGTTTCAAGGATAATTGAGATTATTACCTATCTTACATGGAGTTGCTTACAACAATAGTTACCATTTTAGCATCCAAATGGCTCATTATGAAGCTCTCTATGGGAGGAGATGTAGATCTCTTTTTTGATGGTTGGAAGTTAGTGAAGCAGGGTTGATAGATCCAGAGTTAGTTCATCAAGCTATGGAGAAGGTGAAAGTGATTTAAGAGAGGTTGGAAACGGCACAGAGTCGTCAAAAAATCCTAGACCGATGTTAGGGGAAAAGCATTAGAATTTGAATTAGGTGATTGCGTATATTTGAAAGTTTCACCCATGAAGGGGGTTATGAGGTTTGGTAAGAAGGGGAAACTTAGTCCCCGGTATATTGGACCTTATCGCATAGTCAAGAGGGTTGGCAACGTAGCTTATGAGTTGGAGCTACCACAGGAACTAGCAGCGGTTCATCCGTTTTTTCACATCTCCATGTTGAAGAAGTGCATAGGAGATCCTTCGTTGATCATACCTACTCAAAATATTGGGATCAAGGATAGCTTTTCCTATGAGGAAATTCCTGTTCAGGTGTTAGATTGTCAAGTTCGCAGGTTGAGAACGAAAGATGTAGCATCAGTTAATGTCCTTTGGAGGAACCAATATGTCGAGGAAGCTATTTGGGATGCCGAAGAGGATATGAAAAAGAGATATCCATATCTCTTTGAATCTGGAGGAAAGGCAGATCAAGGTACTAATATCCTTCTTAGTCCTCTTTAATTTATAGTGAGCATGCAGTTGTTGTTGTTGTTGTTGTTTGTATGGTTGCTTGTTGGGTGTTTGAGTTGATGTTACGCCCTTAGCCTAATACGAGTAACCTCATTCGAGGACGAATGTTCCCAAGGGTGAGATATTGTGATGTCTTGCAATTTGAAATAACTATGAAGAAGCTTGGAATTGGAATTAGTCATTTTTGGAAAAATTTGAACGGTAATAACTCCTAGATCAGAATGAGTTAGGTGTAGTTCCAGTAATGTTTCGAAAGCCCTTGGAATGATCTCTCCAACGCCACCGAGTTTGCTCGATTCCGAGTTCGTATGAGTGAGTTATGCCCTTTGGAAGTTGGGCTGTTGGCACAGCCGCACAGGGCAGTTTAGTCCGAATTTGTAAGGGTATTTTGGTCTTTTCCCTAGCCATTTATTTTGGTTATATTGAGGTGTTAGACTGATTTTAAATCAGTTTTCCCTTTTTAAAAGTGAGAGTTAGATTTTTGGAGAGAAGAGAGAAAGAAGAGGAGAAAGAGAAGAGGAAGCAAGGATTTCGTCAAGATCGTCGTGGATTTCGTCGGGGGTGATCCCTATTAAGGTATGTGAGATCATAGTGTTGGGTTGGTTCTTTCCCCCACACGCCAAACTCGTTTTAATTCTGAGAAATGATTGGTTGTGGTTGTTGAATTCTTGTGGTTGTGTTGTTGAAGTTTCTTGTTGGTTTAGTACATGTTTCCGGTTGTGATTTTTAGTTGAATCTATTGTATATTTAGGGTCTTTATGATTCTAAGTGTTTTCTGCTGGAACCTTTGAGGTTGAGAGGGTTTAGAGTTGGAGAAATGAAGGGGAAAAAGTTTGATTTTTGGTGGAAAAGGGCTGGGGCGTCGCGCCAGCCAGCGCGCCCCAAAAGGGGTTCTGAATTTTCCCCCTTGGGGAGGCACGCCTGGCAGAACGCCCAGCAGGCCTCTCTGAAGTTTGAGGGCTGGAGCCCCGCACCTCTTAGAGCACCAAGGACACCAATCCTTCCCTTTCATTCCCCATTTTTTCATACATGTTCCTTGGTATTGTACCTATGTTTCATAATTGTTTCCAATACTCTAAGGTACATCTAAACATCCTGAACTCATCCATAAACATGAGATCATTACCCTTGAATCCATAATCCAATTCAAGGCGAGTTAGGATCAAGTCAAAGTGAAGTTAAGGGTCAAGTCTAGAAGTTAAGAAGTAAGTCAAAGCAAGTCTTTAAAGTTCTTCAAGAGTCTTTATTGAAAGTTTTAACTTCATTTTAAGGCTCAAGTTCCAAGTTAAGTATAGAGTTTCAGGTTAAGTAAAGAGTATAGAGTTTCGAGTTAAGCCAAGAGTAAGAGTCAAGTTCATTTCTCAGAAGTTATTAGGGAACTACGTATTCCCAAAGAAGTTTATAAATGTTTTCACATTTAAGATGAAAGGAAAACTGAGATTTCCAAAAGAGTTTTGAGAAGTTTGAGTGCTATCTCTTGTTGAGAACATATGAGTTTTGCAAAAGAGTTTCTAAAACATGATTAGTATGACAAATCGAGTATGTCATCAATGTTTAAATAGTATGGTCTCTAGATATACCATCAATGTTTAAGCAGTGTGAATATCCCGAGTCATCAATGATCATATTAAAATATGGTTTTGAGATGTTCTTTTTAGAAAGAGTTTTCAAGAGCCTTTGGGCTAAGTTTTGAATAATTATCTGAACTAAAGAAAGATGTGTTTAAAACACTAATGAGCTAAAGTATTTTTGGGAGTAGTCTTGAGCACCGAATTGGGGACACGAGTTCATATTAACTCAACTCTCCATAAGAACCATGTAGCCAAACATGGGATTTAACGGGTCATACTTTTTAGATGATCACGTAAGAAGCTAGTGGATCCACTAAGTAAAGTAAGGTCCTATTTCACGGCAAGGTATAGGATGGTCCTTTGGCAACGTGAGGTAAAACGTTGTATCATCACTAGGGCTCATAGTGGTGGTTGTCGGTTAAAGAACCTTCCACAAAAGTTATATTACTTTTATATAAGTAAAGTTGAGTTTGTTATCGTTTTATCCTTAACGAACTAAGTTGTTTACAATGTTTTATAAGCTTTATATATTGCATGTGTCTTATTGCTTTATATTGAGTTCAGTTATTCATGAGTTTAACAGAGCCAAGGTAAGTTCTCTTTTGTATCCCTTTCACGCTTAAGTTATTGTTTAGCTTTCCAGCTTGCATGCTCGTACATTCCATGTACTGATGCCAGTTGGCCTGCATCGTCTTATGATGCAGACGCAGGTACCCAGGATCATCATCCAGCACGCTATGAAATGATCTACATGATCTATATTTAGACCCCGAAATATATGACTTAGAAATAGAAGATTCAGATTGAAATGAACTACGAATATTTACTATATTGGACAGAAGTTATGGAAGATATAAAACTAGTAGAACAATTAATGGAGAATAATTTACTTATGTACCTAAGAACCCAAGATATATTATATCTAGAATACATCATAAATAATATTAAAGAAATTTCAAGGTTAAAATACTTAGCTAAAGAATATTACAGTAAAATCTTTAACGAAAATTAATATTAAAGCAATTATAAAAGCATGAATTCTGCACCCCCTAAAATTGGTATCAATATAATGTAAGACCACCACTACTTATAGGTAATAATTCCTCTTTGTAATAAATAGAGAAAATGTGGGTTAATAATATAGGTAGATAAATGAAAAAAATTATGACTTAGCGGTTACAGGTATCCTGTACAAGATATACATGAGATAGAATTGTGAGTAATTATTATCTAGAAATTACAAGAGTTACTAAATAACTAATGACCACATTTTGCCAAAATTGATCGTGATAGATGAATCATCAAAAGAAATCCCTTCAAGTTCACATATATCAGTCTGAATAAAATCTAATATATCAAGTTCTCTGTTATCTTCAAAATGAGGTCTTACAGTTATTTTGGCTTTACGACAAGCCTCACTTTTTTTAAAATAAATTAATAACTAAAAGTAATCCTATACTACTCATGATTCTCACATAAAAATCGTTAATACAAAACAAATGAGCATGCCGAAAATTTGTGGAAAAGAATATGTAATAAAACTAGAAACTTTATGCATTTTGACATTAAACTTTAACAAACCATTTGAAGTATTCCCTTTCCTACAAAAAATATATCAATTTTTACTATTACATATTGATTTGACTCAATAATCTATCTGAAATTTGGTTTATTAAGGAGACAGCTAGACATCAATTTTTATATCAACTTTCAAAGTTAATACTCTTTGATGTGAGAAATGAGAGAATACCCCTCTATTTATAAAGAACAAAGGACAGTATGTACAAGTGTTTATTGTGTCTTATCGAAAATGTTACAATCCTTTGGAAAATTCACAACCCTTCAGAAAGATCACAATATTTCAAAAAGAGTCACAATCTTTCAAAAAAAAAAAATGAGTCTTCAAAAAAGTCCAACTCTTTAGAAAAGTCAAAACTCTTCATTTTCCGTCCCTGCCTTTTAAGACCAAAAAATCTCCCACATGAATGGGGAAACTATTGTTAAAATACATGAATGAAAAATCTTTGTGATTCGTCTGAAAGGATTAATTGCATCTAGTTAAGTAGGTTTCCCTTTGAACATTCATACTGAACATACATCAGATATACTCGGCCAATCGGTAGATTTGATAGCTTTGAATCGTCCAGTTTTGGTGTATAGATAGACAACATAAGTCACATAATTATCCCTTTAACTATTTTGGTTATCCTTGTTTTGTTTGTTTCAGCCATAAACACTTCCTCGTTCATAAATGCGTACAGAACTGGCCCTACCAAATTCTTCTTGAAGTGGCTTACACTTCACACTTGCATAGGTGATTCCAAAATGTGTTATTCCGTAGATACACCATATGATATACCCTACATCAAACGTAGAAATTATTAAAAAGTCTTAATATCTTGTCCTTGAAACTTAACATTGTCCCATCATGAGAATGGACCATAACATTTATTTTCAAAATGTTAAATTGTCATCAATGACTTTGTTTGATTATCTCCTTGTACCTAGATGTTGGGATCTCCAGTCTTCTAGGTAAAATTACCGCCACAATTATTTTTCCTCAAACATAGTCCCATTTTCTTTGATGATCTTTCAACTACCTACCTAGTCAGATCTTTTGTAAGTGGATATCACATTATCCCTTACATTGGGTATGTTGTTATGGCTATTGTTGTTGCTACTATTTAAAATCATCTATAAACACTTGAAATCTTTACCAAGCACAAATGATTGCTCTAGTATTGACAAAAATACTTTAAAATTAATTAACACAATTCTTAATTAATCGAAGGTTAATTGTGATGAGTCTTTATTTCAAAGGACAATAATAAGAATTTATCAATAATTTAGACACCACTATTATTCCTGTATAATCCTCATACCTACAAGTAAAACATCCATTTAATATACATGATGTATAGATTAACCTATAGTCAAATAGATGATATTTCACATCGTGAATGCATTGTCTGCCGCCAAATACCAAAACTACCTTATATAGTTATACATGTGACATTTTACATATGGTTATATTTCACAAGATATCAAATTCTGCACTTGAAGAAAAGAACGTGTTTATATTTGTTGACAATAGAAAAATCCCCCAAAGCCAACAATACTAATATATGAAACCTGGTCAATAATGCCAAACTTTTGTCAATCGCAAAGTTACTATTAGATGAAATCCCAACTTTACTACTTTTTATGAGGTGTAAAAAATTTCATTTTAGTCAAATAATACAGTAAAAAGCTCATATTGATTCCCATACCCTTTTTGCTAATTCTAATACAACTAACTTTTAACCCTGATTCCAATCACGGTCAACCAACCTAGCATTTGATATTTTCATCCTCTGAACTCTTCCTAAAACATCCCTCATAACTAGGGGTCGCAAATGGGTGGATTGGATTGAATTTTTATGGATTGAATATGGATTGAGTTAAAATCAATTGGATCACAATCCCCCTCCCCCGCGGGGCCCCCCGTCCACCACCTTCCACCAACCTATCCCTAATTTTTTTTGTTTTCAAAAAATAAAAAAATTATGTTTTTTTAAAAATAAAAATTACCCC
Organism: Solanum gracilifrons; assembly: GCA_029582605.1. Lineage (NCBI taxonomy): Eukaryota > Viridiplantae > Streptophyta > Magnoliopsida > Solanales > Solanaceae > Solanum > Solanum gracilifrons. The sequence goes on along the minus strand of JAJOOH010003421.1, from coordinate 18 downwards.
CGCCCCCCCCCCCCCCGA
>JAJOOH010003420.1:0-41004 GCA_029582605.1 Solanum gracilifrons | reverse complement strand
CCAGATGGATCTATCCTCCATGAAGACCACTTTCCTTTTCTTAGTTTGAATTTTCTTCTTATTTTTTGTTATGTTCTGGCTTTCTATCTTGTTTGGTCGTGGTCGTTGACCAGACTGTTTTTGTACAAGCTGTCTTTTTTAATTGAATAAATGGGGCTTTTGCCCCTACTCTTTTAATTTAAAAAAAAATAGTATTCTTTGTCACTAAAAAGGTTATTACAATCGACAAAATTATATCGTCGCTAATTATTTTACTTCAATTAGTGAGGAAATCAATTGTCTCTAAAGTTACATGTATTTCGTAGTTGAACAAAATCTAATTTCGTCACTAATGACTATATTTTATATACCAAAAATTATGTTGTTTTTAAATGTATTAATTAGGGAGAAATTTATTATTGTAATAAAAAAGGTTAATTTTCCCTATTATCCTCCCATCTCAATTTATTTTGAACTCCTCCCCAGGAGCTCCCACACCACATTATACTTTCTTGGGGATTCGAATTCACAACCTTAAGGTTGGAAGTTTGGAGTGCTTACCATCTGATCAACTCTCTCTTGTCTCTCATTTTTATTTTATTTTTAACTTCATTCACTTCTTTCAAATTTAACTTTTGTAGATATAATATATTATATGATTATTTATACACTTACACAAGTGCATGAAATTTACCACCCATAATTCAGTCAAATATAGATTATATTTCAATTAAACTGTATATTTTTAACATATCTTTAAATATATTCAGTACGATTTTGTCATTTTATTTAGTTATTTTTAAATATTTTAAAATTTATTTAGTACAATTATAAATTTATATAAAATTAAATTTTTGATTTTATTAAATAAAATTGAATAATTGGTTCAATTCGATCAGTAAATCAATTGTTTTGAAAAAAATATTGATACCCATAACTATAGTACTTCATCATAATATATTTGAAATCCTAGTTGGTTCATTTCTTTCATTGGTGCTTTCACTTTTTAGTTTATTTCGATTTTTACACTGATGGAAAAAGTAAATAGAAATTCATGAAATATTTCGCACCTTTGCAAAGTCTAAGTTTGTAAGTCGATGTTATCTTTGTATAGTTGATCTGCGTACGTATGTGAAATTATTATTAAATATGTACATATTTTTAGACATAATCAAATAGATCGACTTAGTCTATACCGTTTACCAATCACATATCAATAGACACACACAAAAATTGGCACCAAGACGTGAAAAATTATTTTTTCTATCGTCATTATCGATGAAAGTGTATCAAATAAGAAACAAAAGTGTTAAACCAACAAATATTAGTGATCTAGTGGTAGAATCGTACCCCACTCACGGTACTTATAACCTGGATTGTATTTTTGAAATGATGCATTTTATAATTGTGTAATTTAAGAAAATTGATGAATTGAACTCTTTCATTTTTACAAAATGAACCGAATTCGTTGGTTTTAATATTTTCCATCGCTAATTAACGAAAGGACTCTGTCTATTTCTTATGAAGCACTTGTATTATTCTTTTTGTAAGTTGTTACTTGTAATTATGAACAATTGTAGCCAAAAAAAATTGTAATCAACTATGAATTTTTATCGTAGTAAATAGTTGAATTATTCACTACAAATTTGAAGTCGTCGCTATTTAACACCTTACATATTTTGTGACAATTTTTTTGTTGTCACTAAATCACAGATTGATTAGAGACAATAAAATCTTTGTCACCAATTATTTATATGATTAGTGACGAAAAATAAATATCATAATTAAATCTAAATTCTTACAGCTAAAACTTATAATATTTAACTGCGAACTCTAATTTGTCGATATTGCAACAACATATTATTTTAGATGAAATTACTGGGTCCAAAAATCAATAAATTTTAAGACAAAAAATAATTTTGTCATGAATTAAATACATTATTAGTGACGAAATAATGTGTCACCGATAACTTCAAATTCGTGACTAACACTACATAACAAATGGCGCCAATTAATTTGTTGGTGGGAAACTTTAGTGGACGAAACTTTTCTACAAAATTTTATGTTTTGTCATTAAAAGTACGTGTCTCATATATTTAAGCATAAAAAGTAAATTTTGTCACTAAAAGCGAACAATTAGTGACAAATTTGATGTCGTAACTAATAATTTCATAGCTATATATCATATTTGTTGTAGTATAATATTTTAACTCTAGTCTCCATACTTTATTCAAAAATAATTTTATTTGTCCGTCTGATTTGAATAGAGCATATGCCTATAAAATGAATACTTAATTAGCATGATAGTACATATCACAGACCTATTAATAATTCAAACAATATCTCTTTCATTTTAATTTATTTATCATCCCTTTTAGGCTGTTTACAAAAATCGTTCTTTTTCTTTTTAGGTTATTTTTCAATTTAATTATTTTATATTACATATTTAAATATATGTCATATAAATAAAACGGAATTTAAGAATATTTTTTGCATTTAGTGTTAAGTCAAAATATACATTAAAATGGAAGGAATAATTAATTGATAAAAGAAATTGCTATCCAATATAATGTCGTTTAGTAGTTGGATAGAGTTATACTGATATTAGTTATGAAAGTATGAATTACATAAAATTTAGTTAAGCAGAATTTAATTACGTAGATATTTAACTTGGGCAAGACGTATTCTAATAACATTAGATGGTTGTGACGGTCTTCATTTCCAATATAATATTACACCTACTTCTTGTTTTCCAAGAAAGTTTTACCAAAGAATTAAAATATAATACCACTTAAATAGCTAACGGTCAACAATATTTTATCAAAATATTTAGGCTATAATTCTAGTATATCATTTGCACCTACTTTTGCACTACATTTATTAGTTCCTCCCTCTCCTTTTGTTCTAGCTTATGTTCTACTGTTTGAATTTCAAGAGTCAATTTTATTTTAATGATATATTTAAGTGTGAAATTTTAAAATTAATTTTTTTTTTTACATACTTGAAAATTATGTAAAGAGTAATATAAGTTATAATGATTAATAAATCAAGATATTTGAAAATTATATATAAAAAATAATTAAAAAAAAACTTATTTGAATTTAAGATTTAAAAAGTGTCACATAAATTAAGACAAATCGAAATACTTTATTTCAAGCAAATAAAAAAGGCTCTCACATAATCGAAATAACGCATTGATTACATAGAAATTTCTTGGCTGTTACTATTTAAAGGCGCATATCGTCTACGTATGCAATGACATATCAGGGAGAAACATAGGCGGAGTTAAGTGGAGGTTTGTAGGTTCGGATAAATTCAGTAGTTTTTTCGTAAACGCTATATTTGAATTAAAAAATTAAATAAATATATATGTATATTAACTTGTGAATCCCCAAATAAAATTGATTGATAACTTAGTGGTAAGAAAGAGGTAGTGAACATGTTTTCCACACTAGTGTTGTGAATTCGAACTCCACTAAATCAATAAAAGTTTCTCTTTTTTAAAAAAGAAAACATGTTTTGTTATATTTTTCTCCTCAATCGCAAAATTTAAAATCCTAAACTCAAAACATGTTTTGTTATATTTTCTCCTCAATCGCAAAATTTAAAACCCTAAACTCTTAATTTTGATTCCGTCTGTGTAGAAATTCTAATTCATATCTTGCCCAAATATGAACCAGAAAAACTGGTAGTTATTATTTCTTTTGTAATGACATAGTAATTAAGTAAATATAATTTGCACTTGAAATTATTTTTTACTCAAGTGTTTTTTTGTATGTGATTTTTTTCTTCATAAAATTACTTATTTTGTAGGAAAAGATTTCCTAAAAAATGTTTTCCAGTTGATGTTTGGTGGGAAGTGAAAAATATTTTCCAAAAAAATATTAATTAAATAGGATTATGTTTTGATGAATTTTTTTAATGATGATATTTGTGTTGGTTTATAGGGATGGACATTCAGTTCGGTTTTATCAAAGTTTGATTTGATTTTGAAAAAGTGTGTATTGAACACCAAACTAAATTAGTTCGGCTCAATGTTTTTAAAATGATTCTTTTGATGTAAATGAAAAAATAAAATGAGAACCAAATCAAAATATAAGATACTTAAACTTTTAAAATCTTAAAATCATGTTAAGTGATACTTAAAAACTTTGACTTGTTATAGATGGGTTAAATGCTTGTTAGACTTTTGTTTTTTGGTTAGGGTCTTAGGGAAATGCTAATATGTGAAAATAATTATTTAAACAAATTATTTAATAAAAAATTGATTCTTCTGTGTGCATCTAAGTACCAATACCCTTATACCAAAAGAATCAATCTTTTTTTAAAAAACACCGAAATCAAACCCCAAAAATCGAATTAGTTTGATTCAATTCAATTTTTCGATTTCCGACATTCATCCCCACTATTATTAGTTATATCATCAGAGATGTGAAGTTAAAATTTGAGATAATTGAAAGGGAAAATGACTTCCATCCAAAGGTAGAAAAGTCATTTCCCCCTTTAGTGAAAAAAATATTTTATAACAGTGAAACAAATAAAGATAACTTAATTTTTTGCAAAAAAATAAATAAATTCTCCAGGCCAGACGATATACACCAAATGACGTAATACTTCAGTATGAAAAGATTAATCTACTGAAGCTATCCATTGATTATTTATTTGTGTTTGGAACAACACATCTATCTAGTATCTATTGTAATTAAGGGTGTGTTTGGTAGGAAGGAAACTGTATTTCATGGAAAATATTTTCTTGAAAAATAAGTGGATTTCTAGCTTATTTTCTCATGTTTGGTTGGTGAGTAGAAAAAACAAATTGATTTTTTTTTTTTAGTGTTTAGTTGGTGAATTTATTCAAGAGAGTAGAAAATATTTTTTAGGAAAATAATTTCTGAACCGGAAACCAGCCCGATAATTGATCTATGACCCGACCTAGAACCTCAAAATAGGACACGACCCCGACAACGTACAAAATTCGATCCTGAGATCTGATCCAAGACTTGACCCCGACTTTTGACCCGAGATACAACATTCAAACTAAGACCCAACCCCAACACTCGAACCTGAACACAATCCTGACGACCAATTCGAGATTCAATCCCAAAAATCGATATGGGACTCAACTTTTGATCAGGACCTGACTTGACTCAACTTCTGACCCAAATTTCGATTTTTAAATCAAAATTCGACCCCGACTTGTGAATCGGTACCTGAACACATCCGACTCAGAACCCGACTTTCAAACTGGGATTTGAATTAAAAAAAAAAGTAATTTTATTTTTTTTATTAAAAAACAATTATTTGTATTTTTCTTGGGGGGGAGGAGGGTCAGAGTAGGCGGATTAAAAATGAAATTTTCAAAATTTGAAATACTTTTCAAAAATAATTTTTAAGATTTTGTGTGTGTGGGGGGGGGGGGGGGAGGGGTAGGGGTGGTCCGGGGTTGAGTGAGGTAAATAAAATCTTAAAATTTGAAATATTTTTCAAAAATATTTTTCTAAATTTTAAGTTTTTTTATTTGGTGGGAGAGGGGTTAGGGGCTGATTTGGGGGCATGAGTTAAAAAATATTTGAAATTAAAAAAAAAAAAAATTGGATGGGAAGGATCGGAATACGGGGTAAGGTAAGAAAAAAATATTGTAATTTAAGGTTAGAGTAGAGTTTTGGAAAATCTTTTTCTTCATTTTTAAAGGAAAGTCATTTCTTTAAATTTGAGAAAAATAAGTTGATTTGGAAATAATTTTCAAAACTTTAAGTCAACCAAAAATAGAAATTTGAAATATTTTCCTTCATACAAAACACACCCTAAATGACTGTAGCTACTTAAAAGCTAAGTTCAAGGCAAATTCTCAAATCTTTTGCCTACATTCTATGTGAAAGAGTCTTTGTTTACACTAACTCAGTACATAATTGGGAAGCCATTGCAACTAGATATGCCAATTGTTAATAGGAATAGTGTTATGACCCGCCACACTATCATGATACTTAGGCACTATGTGGTATAAAGTTGTCTATGTAGAAGCTTACATAATAAAGAAAACTAGTCCTTAGTGAAAGATTCTAGAGAAATATGAGAATTTTTGGTAGATTCTAAAAAATTATAGATTTACATGGAAGGTCCTTAGAATATTCTAGCTTTGTAGAGTATTCTAGAGAATGAATTATTTGTAAATATGCACAATATGATCCGAAATAATAAAGCCCATCTCAATGTTCATCCCCTCTAACAATCTTCTCGAGGTGGAGTCCTATATAACCCACATAAATTTAGTGAATATACCATTATAATTCAACTGATCAAATTAATTGTTACACAATTTAAATTACAAGTTAAATCTGGGACATAAAGAACATTCTTCAATCATAATGTTTCATTAAATTTCATTGAACCCCCTTTTAGTAGCCACCGAGTTACTCCCGTCTAGTAACCCAATGGGAGATTTCAAAATGTCCCATTCACCTTGCAACTTGTTCAAACTACTTCTCAAATGGTTGGTCACCCCGATGCCAATAATTCAAGACATATTTTTAATCTAACCATTCAACTTGTCATTCGTACCCGATTTCTGGGACTTCAACATTCCAATCAGGGGGCTTAATGCCTTTAAAAATGAGGCATCCGTTTTGGACCCTCAAATTTGAAGGGCTCCATCTTTGAGTAATAATAAAATTATTTTAAATTTTTTTAACAACAATGTTTTTTAGTTTATTTGTCTTTTTTTTTAGTTCATTTCAAAACATTAAACAATGTTTTTTTTGGGTCAATTTTTAAATTTAACTTCCACGTGACATGTTTAAGACCACAAAATTTAAAAATATTTTAGTATATATATATATCCATAGAAAAAATAATTTTTTTCAATAAAAAGAAGGAAATAACTTTCTATCTCAAAAATAAAAAAAAAGTTAGCTCCAATTAATTTTGACTTTAGGCCACTAATTAGTTTGAGCCGCCACTAATCCCAATCACAGTTAGTCATCCTTCATTACTTAGTTTGGGTGGTCCCAATTGACAGTTTGGGTGGTCCCAATTGACATTCATCAGATGTTTGATATACTTTTATCGAGAAAATGATCAAAATGGTCCTTGATTTATTGGTGTTGCTTTATTTTGGTCCTCAATATATTCTAGGTGATTGAAATAGTCCTTCATGTATAACAAAATGTGTTCAATTTAGTCTTTTACCCTAAACTTAACATTTTACCCCCAAAACTGTTAAATATAACGGTGGAGCCCACCATTATATTTAACAGTTTTTGGGGATAAAATGTTAAGTTTAGGATAAAGACTAAATTGAACACATTTTGTCATACATGACCACCGTTATATTTAACAGTTTTTGGGGGTAAAATGTTGAGTTTAGGGTAAAAGACTAAATTGAACACATTTTGTCATACATGAAGGACTATTTCAATCACCTAGAATATATTGAGGACCAAAATAAAGCAACCCCAATACATCAAGGACCATTTTGATCATTTTCTCTACTTTTATCCTTGGTCACAACAACATTGACCCAAAAATTGCCTCTTCACCGGCCTCCTCCCACCTCCTCCCAGACCTCCTCTTTGTTGTTGTAGTTGGCCTCTTCCCTAACCTCCTTCCCTTCCCATCGCTCCTTTGAAACCACTATTTCAGGTTACCAACAAGCTGATAGCATATTTCGGAGTCATGCCCATATTTCTTGCAATGTGAACAAACTCATTTTATGTTCTTATTTCTCCCTTCACCTTGATCACGGTTAGAGTATCCTTTCGTTCCAAGCAAATCCATTTGACCTATTATTCATGTACCAACTTTGAATAAATTTTGTTCAAGGTCGACAACGAGTCCTGAGCCAGCAAGTTGGATCTTACGATTCCATATGTCGTCGCTTATAATCCCACAAGGAAGAGATGTACCTTTCTTCTTCTCTCTTGATTTCCAAAGTCGATCCCAAGTTGCACGTACACTTAACACTTACACACAAGTGGACATTGAGATATGCTCATAATTTTCCAATTCTTCCCACAACTTAGTAAGTTTCCTGTAGTAATTAACAATGGTCATGCCTTCTGTTTACACTCAACGACTATTGTTAATTACTGGGATCATTATCAACCACAAATGTTCCCGAATACTTTTTCACTATTCCTTGACTTCCTCTCTATGGACTATGGGATATAGTCGAGTGAAGCGTTGGTTCAATGGTATTTTGAATCCATGCTACCAATAAAGAATTAATAGTCCACCAATCTTCAAGATCCAAAGATTCTTCGTTTGACTTTTTTATAGTTCCATCAATAAAGCCAAATTCCTTCCTTGCCTGTAAGGCCATCCTCAAGGATCTTTCTCATTCTTCATAGTTATCACAATCCCAAGGTTATCAGTTGACGTGATGTCGTATGGAGAAATCGTCTTCCTTTGACTAATCTCCTCTTTTGCATCAATCCCTTTACCGTTGTCTTCGGCCATGATCACACAATGTAGGGTTTTCTATATCCTTATTAGTATGGGTCTGATACCATGATAAAATCAAGGACGAAGAACAAAAACAAACAAGAGAACAATTATTGGAAGAATTTTCACGTGTCTTTTCTCATTAATTTAATGTTCTTTTGTTATTTCAAATAAACAATGTAATTCTAGCCTCATCACCAATGTACGCACTCCTCAGCAACAATGTTCCCATCTACCTGATTCCTCTTTCAATAGTTATATAGGTTTTTTGAGTTATATACACCACTTTGTCAAGATTTTCTTACACCATCAATGTATTTCTCATTGTAAAACATTGCCTTTTTAAGGTTATCAATTAATGTCTGTAATAAGGATTACCTAGAGCTGCTTTTTGAGTGATCTGTTGTTGTAAATCTTTTTTACAGGCAACAACGCATACCATTTACACTTGGTAGAGTATATCAGATCTCAGTTGCTTTCTAACAGGCAACATCGTTTTACCCTCCAACTAAAGGGGGAAACGAAAAAAACCAGAGAAGATCAAAGAAAACAAATTTTGATTAGATAAAAATAACTTCATCACATCCTAAGCCCCAAAGCTGTGTTTCTACTTGAAGACACCATTTCATTAAGTTATCAATCGTGTATAATCTTAATATGGCACATTTAAATTACCTCACTGTTACAGGCAAATGCAAAAAAAAACTTGTATTTTCTTTGGGGACGGGGGTGAGGGATAGAGCAACTCCCGTCACTAAAATTTTCCCAAGTCGAAATCTCTTACAGATGTAGAGATACAATACATCTTCGCTCAAGTACGATGCTACTTGTATGGCCATTTTGCTAAAGCCTTTGGTATGTGTTTCCTCAGCAGGACACCGATCCAAAGAATACCTCAGACCAACAAAAAGGAATTCTCACTGTCCAGTATTACGGGATTGCAACCTCTTCCTCTCCAATTCAAGCTGAATGAAGAAACCAGGATGAATGAATTCAAGTAACCACAAAAAAAGGATTAGTTTTTCTTTGATTTCAGAATATACACAAGTATCTTACCACTTTGCGCACCCTTTCATTAGCAGCAGCAGTGCCTCCAGCAACAGATTCAGGAAGGTATGGACTGCTAACACGCACCTCATTCATCACAACTATCACAGTCTTGTCCCAGCGCACAGGCAGCCTGGTTACATGAACAGTAACATCAAATTTCACAGAAGATATCCTTGTCACCAAAACTGGGATCCTACATATGCACAGCACAGTTTACATACTCGTAAAAAAACACAGGAGACTGATACTGCAATGTCCTTTATACATAGTTTTCTTGATAGGTACCTCGCTAATATTTACTTTTTTTTTTTTTTATTTGATGACAAGTGAAACCCGCAGGCGCTACCCTTTGGGTGCGCACGCACAGGGTAAAACCCCCGCTCCTATGCAATAGCTCGCAAACCACGCAGGAAAGGTAACATGCACTAGGAAGGCCCGATGCGACGAGCTCGACCCAAAAGGCAAATCCCTTGCTTTCGATGGCAAGGGGTTTCGAACTTGAGACCTCCAACATGGAAGTCCCAAGCCCAAACCACTGGGCCACCCCGAAGGATTAATATGTACTTATTATCATACCTCCATATTGTTTCAAAAGAACATAAATTGTAAATAAAATTTTGGATATTCGCTAGACAAGGGCAGAAATCCATTTCAATTACCTAGTTGGATGAATAATCCCAAGCTCTATGGATTGCTACGATCTATGTATCGTGTGAAACCTATTCTCAACTGTTATCCTTGCATCAGATTAAGCTTCCCTTTATATCTCATCTTTGGTCAGTGAAATTCCATTAATAAAATTTAAGAGGGTCAAATGTCGACTTCCTTATAGCCGAATCAGCAAGCATATAACATGACCCACAAGAACTAATTTAGCCACTAAAAGTCTGAAATTGCCATTAGAATCTAAAACAAACACTTCTATAACGAGAACCACCAAAATGAATCAACAATTGATTTGTCTTCAGCCAAATAATATCCCAACTTTCTTCTCTCTATCAAAAAATATATATCAACTTCTTAATTTGTCATGGAATATTCACAGATCAATTAACTTAGTATTTTAGTCCCAGAAAGCCAAATGTTATTCTCATGCTAACAAGTGACCCATGTTTTTCTTACAACTCAAGCCAGAGAACTCACACCTAGACACCACTTAGTGACAAGCTCAAACTACTTCAGCCAACATAAATGGGACAAAGTTGGGTGCCACAACCACAGCTTCTTCACTCCTGCTACTGCCACTCTGGAGTTCCCCTAGTAAACATCTGATATAAGCTCACTTCATCACAACAAATAAAAAAGAGAGAAGAGGAATCAATCCATAGATTTACCTAAGTCATTGTAGTTGTAAGGTGAATACTTTCTTTTTTGCCATTTTTCCATCTATATCATAATCTCAAACAGTAAATTCAATTACAGCCAGCTGGCACCAGTATAGTGTGGGGTGGTGTGGCGGGTGAGCTGTTAGCTAGGTTAAGTATGTTGGACCTATCAAGATTTAGGCCTAAATAGCGTACGACTTAATGACCTTCTCCTTCTTTCAACAGTTATTATGGAATTTCTAACGACAGGTAGCTCAAGATTTTCCCCTACCCTGCTCAGCAGAAGAAAAAAAAATCACTAGCACTTGGGCAAAAAAGGTGGAGATTTTAAGGATTACAAGATGTGCAATTTTTGAGTGTCAGAAGACATTTGAACAAATGGCTGGGTGAAATTGCAGGCCTTAAGCCTTAAAATATGGGAACAGCAGTGACAAAATTTGCTTCTTCCGGAACTGGCTATTTTTATGTTTTATGAGATTTCAAGCTGATAAATTGAGAGTTATCATATTTGATAGTGCGAACAATAAGTACGAAAAGAAGGAAGAGGAGATCAAAAAAGATATTGGAAGGTCACCAGCACTTAGAAGGATTAAACACCAAACATATTTCTTCATTTGCAATTTGAAGAAGGTACACATTTCCTAGGACTCAAACATAAACAAATAGAAAATTGCTCACTGCAATGAAGAAACAAGGTGGAGGCAAAGATCCAAGAATCCAGTGGCTGAAGCGGGGGGATAAAAATACTGTCCCCATGACCTTTTAATTGTCTTTTTGGGAGATCTTGAAAGAGGATATTATAAAGGCTATACATGAATTCTATGCTAGACAGAAGACTGAGAAGAGCTTTAATGCTATTTTTGTAGCACTCATTCCCTAGAAAGCCGATGATGCAGAACTAAAAGACTTCAAGCCAATAAGTCTGATTACTGTTATAAGGTGATAACAAAATCACTGGCAGAAAGGTTGAAAAGGGTGATTGATAAGCTTGTCAACAAAAACCAAATGACCTTTATTAAAGAAAGACAAATAATGGATGCTGCTCTCATTGCAAGTGAATGTGTCGACTCCAGGTTGAAAAGGAACATCTCTTGGGTAATGTGCAAGTTGGACATTGAAAAGGCATATGATCATGTAAATTGGGGTTTCCTACTGAACACCTTGAGACAAATGAGTTTTGGAGAAAGATGGGTGGGAATTGGGATGGATAAAATTTTGCATAAGCATGGTGAGATTCTCCATTCTTGTAAATGGAGAACCTGTGGGCTTTTTCTCTTTAGGTAGGGAATCAGATTGGGTAATCCTAAATCACCCTTTTTGTTTATCCTGGTAATGGATGGATTTGATAGTTTGAAAAGGATTGGTACTCAAAACAGATGGATCATAGGTTTTCAGATTAGTGGAAACAATGGTGATATTAAGAGATCTGCCATCTACTTGATGCAGATGACATGGTGATATTAGATTCATCAAACTAATTTTATTATTTTTTGAAGCTTTTGAAGGTTTGAAAGTTAATTGGGGAAAGAGCACTTTATATCCTATCAGGGATGTGACAAAAATCCAGAGACTAGCTGATATTTTGGGTTGCAAAGTGGAAAAATTGCCCACAAGATGGTCACATGCTGAAGGGGGGAGGGGGTAGTTTTTTTAGCTTGGGTGAAACATGATTAAAGAGATGACACAAATCTGGCAGCTTACTTATCTTATTGGTTGTGTGCTTTTTGTTCTTCTCAATAAAGAATGTCACTTCATTCGTCCATGGACTTTCAAGATGGCAAGTGGGCAGAAGGTTAGCCTTGACTGCCTAAATAACATCTCATCTTCATCAAATTAAAGTTTGCTTTTCCATTCTCTTTGTTTATGATTGGCTTGCTCATTATTTCAAGACTCATTACACGTTCGCTAATGGGTTAATACTTTAAAGAAGGTGGTGCAAGGTAATTTGACAATAATGATGTGAGAAAATGCATCGATGGTGGGGAGAACTTGGCGTGGACCTCTACCATGCTGGATAAGACGCACCCTTACTTTTATGTTGATAATGATAGTGTGCCAGAGTTAAGTTACTTCATGAGTATTTGCTTCAACTATCTCCCTTTTAGATATAAATGTCATTCATCATTGAGTCATATAGTCCACATCGCTTCAGTTTGGATTTTATTAGAATATCCCTGATATCATGAGGAATGACATTCGCAATGCCTCTTTGGACAAAGGACTTGAATTTTGGCAGATTCGTATGATGAGTCATGAGCAACTTTTCCTTCAATCACGCCTAATGTAGGAAAGTTCTTTGGAATTGACTATCAGACTTGGTGGAAGAAGACTCATGAAAATTTCCTTGACAATCACTTGCATACTTTAGTGAATGTTGTTGGATCGATTGTTGTTGCATGTTTAGAGGGCTCTAATGAAGTGTGCAAAGGATGAAGTCCTTAATTCTGAGAGATGTCAAGCAGTGGGTAACCTCAAGACGAGAGTGAGAGTGGCAGTGGGGACCGTTGTTGGCGAGAGTAAAAACATGTCCAAGCAACCTAAGAGATACTAATTCACCATAACGATCTTAATCACCTCTTTGATAAGACTTGGACATGCTTGGCATTCATATTATTAAGGACTTCATCTATACACACTACAAATGTGTGACAACAATTGGTCTAACAACATTCACTAAAGTCTGCAAGTGATCATCAAGGAAATTCCCACGAGTCTTCTTCCACCAAGTTTGATAGTCAGTTCAAAAGAAATTTCCTGCATAAGGCGTGATTGAAGGAAAAGTTTCTCGTAACGCAGATTGACCCATCATGAAATCCTCAAAAACACAAGTCCTTTGTCCAAAAAGACACTACAGATGTCATTCCTCATATTGCCAGGGATGCCCTGATAAAATCCAAATTGATGACTAAAGTGATGTGGACTATATGGCTCGATGATAAATGATTTTTTACATCTAAGAGAAGATAGTTGAAGTAAATACTCATGGAGTGACTTGACTCCAACTCTAGCTCAGTATCATTATACACATAATAGTAAGGGTGCGTCTTATCCAGCATGATAGAGGTCCAGAACCAAGTTCTCCCTACCATGGATACATTTTCTCGCGTCATTCTCTTCTAAGTACCTTGCACCACCCTCTGTGAAGTATACCATCATAGTGGGAACATAGGACCCATTGGCGCATACGTAATGAGTCTTGGGTCCTGAAATAATGAGAAAGTTTCATAAACAAAGTGAATGGTGAAACAGACTAATTTGATCAAGTTGCGATGAGGATGAGATCTTATTTAGGTTGTTGTAGATACTAGTCAATGAAGGTCAATGAAGGAATTGCAGTGCTGACCTTTCGCCCACTTGCCATCTTGAAAGTCCCTAGACGAATGAAGTAACCTTCCTTATTAGGAACGAAAGCTCACAACCAACAAGATAAGAAAGCTGACAGATTTGTGTCATCTCTTTTATCATGTTCCAGCCCAAGCTTAGAAAATACTCCTTCTTAAGCATGTGACCATCTTGTTACATCAGGAAAGCCCCTGCTATGATTATGTGTCAATTTGAGGCGAGCATAATTATTTTTTTTGTCTCAGGAGCAGGTCCATACCTTCGAAGTTTCTTACACCAAAATTTTATCCACTTGCCAAATAATATTTCTTGGTTAGCACCCCGAAGATCATGAGAGGTTGCAAACAAATATTCACAAGTTCGAGAAACAGCTTGCACTCTTTTCATCTAAACCTATAAGTTCCATAGCCTCATGCACCACTTTCTCATAAAAGTATCTCAAATTGGTAAGCCTCTAAGAGTATGTAAATCCCATAGAGAAATAGATAATTCCCTGATACAGGTAAGAAAGTGTGTCCGTTTTGGGGCACCAAGCTTCATAAAATGCTTGCAAAATATCTGAATTACGGTCATAAGTGAAAAGAGACACAAAAACATCATAAATTTGTGTTGTACCCAAGATTTCTTGGCTCCTACCGATATATTTTCAGTCCACTCCCAATACCCTGGAAAATGGCAATACTCTCCTACGACCGTCATTGCATCTTCCCAGTGTATCTCTCCTTGAATTATGCAACGACCTAAGCTCGAAAGTGGAGTAGCAGTGTTAGCATGGTATGATCTGGCACTTAGAGGGACCATAACATGAACGACTAACTAGAATTGCAGGTTTGCACCAAAGTTCAACTCGCCATAGAAAATGGGTTCTTTAAAGAAGACCACAAACTCACATACCGACCAACTAGTGAAGTAGTCAAGAATCTAGTTTACCCCACCCCACCTTGAGTTTTAACTACAAGATACCTAAGTTTGGTGGAGGGGCTATAGTGTCTGAAAATCACTATCTCTTCAAACTGCAAATGATAGAAGAAGTCATTAGGGACGAACTTCAGGCATACAACGACAGACACAAAAATCTTGACAAGTGAACTCTTTACCATTCTTAGGATAGGGACGAATATCCATCCCTTTGTGTTTTATGATTATTACCTAAAATCGGGATGAGTATCCATCCTTTTGCGCCATAATATTACCTTAAAATTTACCTTACTTAGGGTAGGAACGAGCATCTATCCCTTTGCACCTTAAGAATACCATTAAATTTACCTTTCTTAGAGGTAGGAAGAGTATCCATCCCTTTGCAGTTTGTACCTTAAGCTTGACTTTTTACGGATTTATCCTTAAAATGATCACTAAATTCTCATGCCTTAAGGTGGACAAAATTTGTCCCTTCGCATCTTATGCTCTAATATTCAATATCTCATAAAGCCTTTGCAATCTCAAGACGATGACGATAAATACATCCCTTCACATCTTAAGATTAAATTCTTGTATTATGATAAAACTTTCCATGATATGACTGACATCCATAATATATTTATTATTTCCATTGGTTTGCAAGAAGGGAAAAATACACACAAAAAAAATTAAAAAATCAAAGGCTCAAAGAGTACTCACCAAGAACGTTGAATATGTGTGCCCCTCCAAGAAATCAATGGGAAAATATGATGGTATATATCCCTATTTATAGAGATCCAAAAGCAACTACCACAACTAGTCTCCAATTCGAATTAGGTTTCTACAATTTGACTCCTTTAAAATATTACAACCTGTGTATGTCTTGTGTTGTACACTTTCCTAATACTGATGGAGTCTCTTAATTTCATATGGAAAAGAAAGCTAGGCAGTGAAGTTTCCTAGCCATAAGACAATCTGAGGGAGCCATGCATAGTGAATTAATTTGCTATTAATCTTACATGGATCAAAAGTGCCACAAAGATATCAAATGGACATGTAATTCAAGTCATATATATTCTTAGTTAATATGGAATGCATTGATCTGTAGTGGTTTAATATTCACAAACAAGTCGTGCTATTAAGGACACTCAAATCAATACTTAAAGCCTATTTACAAAAAGTTTAGACATTCCGACGAGTCTTGAAGTGGGGCCCATTTGGGGATGATGAAATTTTATTGAAATTAAATTCCAAAAAATTCAAAATATATTAATACAAATAAATATTTGAATCAATATAATTGGATTAATTATTTAAGTCCACTAAATACGGATTTAATGAAAGTCCAATTTCATTGATAGTTCATTGATTTGGGCTACAATTGATGAGCCCACTATGCTAAACCCAAGATGTCATCTTAAAGGCCTAATTTCGTGTCGCGTGTCAAATGACGTGGCACACCACATCACACGAAAAGCCAATGGGTCATGCCACAACATGCCTAGTCAAGTCAAAGGCCTACGAGAGTGTGTCACGTGTGTACAAGTGATATGTTCCAACCAATCAAATTTCATCACGTCACTTAAATTTGTTTGGCCAAAAGAAACATGTCCTCATCACAACTCCTCAATTCTACAACTATAAATAGGGGTCCTCATAATTCAGATTATCCACTAGAATTCTAACAAGAAGCCAAAGAGTACTCGAGGATCAAATGTGGCAGAGTTCCCTACAAGCTACTAGCATTCAAGACTCGAGCATTTCTCTACATATTCTAGAATCAAGATTCATGATTCAAGCTCAAAGACCCTTGAATTCAAATACGAATCAGAAAGAATATACAATCATTCATCTACAAGTTCTAAAGATCAAGATTCAACATCAAGATCAAAGACCCCTGAAATACAAATCAAGCACAAGTTAATCAAAATTTAAGATCAAGCTCAAAGACTCTTGAATCCGAATACAAATCAATAACAAGTCCACCAAATTCAAGATGAAGCTCAAAAACCTTTGAATTTATATTCGAAAAGAAGATTTACATGATCCATAGAGATTGTAACACTCATACATTTTAAATCAAATATTTTGATTATTGCGATATTTTTCAGTCTTGATTGTTATTTTCTCGACACAAATTTTATTGTCTATAGTGATGTTTTCCATTCTCCTAGCATTTCCACATATTTTGGCTCTAAATGATTACATGCCTCCACTATTTCCACTAGCTTTTGATTTCAACCTAGAACAATCTATTACCCCATATTAGTGTTCGATCTACTCCAGTTCCCTAAATTAATTATTTTTCTGTGTTGTACAATAGGTTTGTTGGCCAAGTTTTCATTTAAGTTAGCTTTTCATTTCTATGTAAGCAATCTTAACAACTCTCTTTTCTTTGGTGTTCAATCCTTTGACATTCCAACATGCCCTAAGATTTCCAAAATATTATCTTTGTTTCATTGATAATAAGAATTATTTGTTTCTTCCTCTGGAGCTATTGTTTCGGTTATTAACGGTACATAAGGACATCCTTGGAATAATGCAGCAGGTTTCATAACTAATCGAGTAGCTCTAAAAGCATGAGCCTATTTAATAATGAAACTGACCAAAAAATACTTGTTTTTTCAAAAAAACTTTAGCAAATGTGAATCACATGGAGAGTTCGATCCTAGCTCAAGATGGTGCCTTACTGCGCCATAGGAAGACGTGCAAGAGCGTTCATGGTGGTGCTTCAAGATTCCAATGTACTACATTGAATTCCAACTTCCTTAGCTCCCTAAATCTCCTTTTTATTTGTGTTCACAAACTTATATAAATTGTATTTCTTTCTTTTTTCTTGCATATTTCTTCTATATTATTCAAATAAGGCATGTGCTTCCTCTTCAAAGTCTTCGAATTGTACTCCTACTTGTTTGTTCAAGAGTTGATGTGGTACTTATGGTCTCACTATTGAGGTATTCAGTTCATGTAATTCATGCATCTATTCATGAACTGTTTTGAGATCAAGTCATGTGACGATTTCCCATGCTGGTTGTATGAAGTGATTTTCTTCACCTTACTCTAGTTACATCCAATTGTACCACCTGAAATTATCGAATAATTTTCTAACTTAACTCAGACCTCCATGCCTGCAATTGAGCATGTGTTCTGATTGACCTGCTACAATTTTTAAATCAATTCGGTCAACCAACTTCGTAGTATCCTTAGAGATCTTGCTCCTAATACCTTGTGATTTTGATCAAGAAATGTCTCTTTGATCTTTTGACATTAACTCCTTAATTTTCTTCTCTGTCCTAATAGCAAATTTTAAGTCATCTTTCTTAAGGAGCAAGAAAAAAGAGGAAATAGACTAGCTAGTTTGGCCACAACAAACCAAGACCATGGTAACCTTCGTAACGAAAGCGTCACGACAACATCCAAAGAAGACCTTTGGGTTCTTAAGTAGGGGGCAAGGAGGAGCACATATGAATGAAGGCCACTACATAAGCCTTTAGTGGCTAAGAGAAAGCGTGCAACACCTTGTATAGATTGGGCGAAGCTTAAAAAAGCAAGCCCCTATCACAGAAAGTCATTACGTGCTATCCTAGCTAGTAAAAGGAGCTGGATGATATTGTACCTCAGATGTACTCTTTTGAGGGATGAGCAATCCCCCCTTTTTTTAGGAACGGAGCAACAATAATGGCAATGAGAACTACATTTTGGTCTGAATTCTATGGTAGAGAACATTGCTATAATAATTGGGCCATGAAAGACTACGTATTGCAAAAGAAGGGGTCCACGAATAGAGTTAGGCAGGGAGGCAATACTTGTTATTAGGTTAGAGAAAGGCATGGTCTGTAAGCAATGTTGAAAAATAACTATTAGGAAAATCCTTAACCCCACAATGCTGAAAAATAACTATCGAAGTTGCCATGTGACTTCAAAGTAACAAAACAAATTCGTACTTTCTTCAACATCTCTTTCACAAAAGATGCTCCTGCTGCACATATGATTACCTTTTACTGCAAATTTGCTTGAGTTAAACAGTCATCATGAACCAAAACCTAGCAAAAACACTCCACTTTAAATGGCACCTTGGACCACAATATAACCTTCCAGCATAAAGAGGAGTATAATGTGCTATTGGAACCAAGACGACGTAAGATTTGATTGTAAAAGCCATTTTTTCTGCACAGTCCAGACCAAAAAGATCATCTTTATCATTTATAAATGATGCCAAACTTATATCATGTTACCATATCATCCACTTCCCAACCAAAACAATTTCTCCTTATATTCAAAACTCAAATGTCAATTATTTCCACTTCTCAAAAGAGCAACAACAGAATTTCTACCCTTTTACTTAAGGCTCGAATAAATTCCCGACCCAATCATTTCTTAAATGTAACTAAATTTCTAGATTTCTCCTTAATGTAAAATTCCAATTTTCTATCTAGCTTTTCTACTTAACATGTCCAACTAATTTTACCCAGATTGTTACCTTACTGAAATCCTCCTCCTTCATCTTAACCCAAAATTGAGTATCCAAAACTCATATAGGCGAATTCCCAGGTGGGTAAAGCATGTACCATTTGTATAAACTTTTTGCACAGTCTTGCACGTTATGTGCTCTTAGTCTTTATCTTCTACACATTTCCAATCCCTTACAATATGAAACCAATCACCTACGTAACTATCATATAATGTTGAAGTTGAATTTAACCCTTCTTTAATAAAAAATTTCTCTTTGAATGGGAGCCTTGGAGAATCAGTAAAGTTGTCTCTGTGTGACCTATAGGTCACGGGATCAAGTTGTAGAAGCAGCCACTAATGCTAGCATTAGGGTGCGACCCTTCCCATGATTTAGCATGTTTTTTGCACTGTGCTGCCCCTAAAAAGTTTCTCTTCCTCTCCATAGCTCATACAACATTTATGAGCTACTTCCCGGATCTCTTAGCACAAAGGACTTTTCTACAACTATAAAGAATCAATGAGCTACCTCTAAACTCTACAAACTCAGAGGATTTTACTCAAAGAATCTTACTACCAAGCATAAACCCCAAGTGATGGACTTGGAAACTAAGAGGAAGGGGAAGAAGAAGACTTAGTATAATCGATCGAGGATCAAATGGGGTTGCTCGACTCCTGCCCAAGCCTAAAAGATAAAGGAGAAGTTAATGGCAACGGGGGCTTGGGGGAGTAGTGGAGAACATGTGGGATAAGACAGCAACAAAAGAGGTGATAAGGGTTACGAAGGGCAACTTTTGTGGTCATCGAGTGGATTGGATGGAATGGAAAGTACAAGGCAAATGAAAGCAAAGAAGGCTTCTTATGCTTAATTGGTGGAGAGAAGACGAGAAGGAGAGGTGGACGAACATGGTAAGGTATAAGGCGATGAAAAAGGACGTGAAGTTAGTGATTTTATTGGAAAAAATCGACAACTTTCAAATGCATGTATGTCGAGCTAAGAGACAAAAGCGGGGATAAGAAGTTGTACAGACTCCTCAAGGTGAGAGAGAGGAAGTTTGAGACTTGGATCAAATGAAGTGCATCAAAGATGAGGACGGTAAAGTGCTAGTGAAAGATGCACACATTGGATGAAGATGATTGGCATACTTTCATAGATTCTTGAACGAAGAAGGGTACATGGACATCGTGTTGGGTGATTTAGAGAACTTAAAGAGTCAGCGAGATTTTGAATACTATCAAGCATTTTCTCCCTTCCTTGTGACAGAGCAGGGCTCTAGTTCGGAGCATTTATTTGTTTCACTATCTGTATTATTATTTTTATGCTAGCATCGTCTTATCTTTCGATTCTATTGCTACTAATGTTAAATTTACTTTGGCTATCTATACTAGTTTACTCTCAATACTTTTCTTTCTTCATTGTTTTGTAATCTTGCGCTTCTTTCAGACTTATTCTGAGCTGAGGGTCTACCAAAAACATTTTGCGTACACCTTGCCCGACCCCACTTGGGACTATATTGGGTATGTTGCTGTAATATTATTACTTGAGTGGCCAGTTAAGAAATGCAAGTGCAGTCAACACAACTCTTACTTTGGTAAAACCAATGTCACATTAATGTGACTTTTTTGCCTTCATCCTATAGTTGAAAAACTTATCTCACATTGAACTTACTAGGGAGTCATTTGGAAAGTAAGCTATTGTCTTTAACTTTTGGGGTGATGAATGATTAACCTATGGCAGGCAGAGAGCCTGAGACTCTGTATTAGGAACTTAGACTACCTATATGTTGGAAACAACAATAAGAAAAGACTGCCTATAAGTTGGCAAAGGCAACCCCTTAGAAAGAAGCCAATTCATCATTATAAGAAAGTAGTATTTTGGAACTAATACCACATCTTTTGCATCAGCAAGGCAAGTACAGAAAGGAAAGGGAGTAAAGGTATAGGAATGTATCAAAGGGGATGTAGACATTCTTATTTCTGCACCATCTATTGGATAAAGAGAACCAGAACATGTCTGGTTGACATTTAGTAATAATCATATTACATAATAGGGAACCGAATACATTTGATGTTAATTTAATCCAATCATTAAATAAAAATCCATCTTGAAAAGTGAGTTTTTCCTAGTGGCAAGAATACTCTACTTCCAGGCCAAGCATCAGTAGTTCGAGTCAATAAGGAAGCAAAGTGGGAAATAAAGCAAATAAGGCAGATCAGTTAACTTTAACTTCTTTACTTCTAAGATTCAATAAGTATAAGAAGGCACATACGTTTTAGACAAAGCATCAAATATATTCTGAGCTTCAGCAGTGACCCCAATCCCGAATCTCTCAGCATCTATCTCTGCTTGTCTGCAAAATTTAATCAAACACACAACCCATTAAATTCCAACGAATTATCTTTACAAATTCATAAATAATTTAACAAGAACCTTAAAGAAGAATCTTCTCTGGCTTGAAGGCTACTGAGATCAAGATAACATTTACTGGTATCAAGTGGGTCTTGGTTTTGACCAAGAAAACTGAACTCTTTTATATAGTTCGCTTTCAATAGCCTTATGTCTCTCTTAGGCCCTGATGCAGAAACCCCTTCTTGTAATTTCAAACAAACAGTCAAGGAAATCGCAAGACCCAAAAAGAAAATAAATTAAGAGATAAATTGCAGCAAGGATATGAAGAACGAGGATGTTGGAGGGTTTGTCATAGGCGATAACTTGAGCTTCAAACTCGTCACCTAAAGTAGTCTTGATGGATAAAGCGCATCCAATTGCGAACTCTTCGTTGTTGAAAGCTTCCATGGGAGCAGCAGGCACGCTGCAGCTGAGATGAAAGAAAAAAAAAGTACACTGCAATTTTTGGTTTGGTAAAAGGGGATTTGTTGCCGAGAGAAAAATGACTTCAAAGCCCAAAATCATAAGAAATAGACACCATGGCCCAAATGACAAAAATAGTTATAGTTTGTAGGGAAAATTTTCAATAAATATTAATCGAAAATGTCAATATTTTGGTTTGTTATAATGCTGACTGTATTTATTTAATTTATCAGAATATAAATTTTTAATAACAGAATGGAGAGAATCATGGGAGAAAAAATATTTCAAAAAAAGGTAAAAATATTTCCCTTAGTTTTTTATCCTTACTTGTTGAACTTTTTTAAATATGATTTTATCTTAAATGTATTCGGATGAACTTCTTTAAATATGATTTTGTGTGTCATTATTTTAAAATGTAATTGAAATATAAATTGCGAGTGCTATTGAAAATACAAAATGAGCCAAATAAAATACAAATCTATTTTACTGATGCAAATAGTATGAATACGTATATAATGAATACGTAAATAAATTGTATTTTGGTTATTTAGAATTGAAAATGAATACAAAATCAAATCTAAATACAAATTATCTGGTATACAAAGTGATATTGAAAATACAAAATGAGCAAAATAAAATACAAAATCTATTTTATTGATGCAATTAGGATGAATACATATATAACATAAATAAACTATATTTTGGTTATTTAGAATTGAGAATGAATACGAAATCAAATATAAATATAAAACTTGATGGTATACCATTAGGATGAATACAAAATCAAATCTAAATACAAACTATTTGATATACAAAGTGATATTGTAAATACAAAATAAGCAAAATATGATAAAAAAATATTGTTTTACATATGCAATTAGGATGAATACCTAAATAATGAATACATAATAAACTGTATTTTGGTTATTTAGAATTGAGAATGAATGAACAATTAAGAACTTCAATGACAATTGATTCATCAAGTTCCATGGATTCAAGAAGAGTCTTTTCGGAACCATCCATAGAGCGGCGGCGACGGAGATATGGAACCCGACAGGGAACCGCCCGAGTCCGATAAGCATAGAAGTTGTGGAGCAGATCCGACTCTTGATTAGATGTAGGAGAGGGAAAAATCAGATCTTATACCCAAATTTGCACGAAGAATTGCCGGATGTTGAAATTGTACAAGTCGAAGAAATTTCTTAAACAAGTATAAGAGATAACAATGGTGGAAACAATAGAGAGAATGGAGAGATTTGGGGTAAAAAAACCTAGATAAAATATTAGAATGTGGGGTCTATTTATCTCTTTTCTTTTTACTTTTAACCGGTAATAGAGTCAAACTAGGTAACTGATTTGAGAAATAAAAGGATAGTAAATTAATTATATTAGGATACATTGTATTTGCTACAATAATGACATTTTTAATAATTATTTTAAAATGTAGATGTTTTAGCTAATTATGTTAGGAATTTTGACTAGTTTGTTAATTGTCCTTCCCTAGTTTGTATCACCCCTAAAATATATAATTATATAAATGTATTTTTTTTTTATAATAGTTGTATCTGGTTTTTACAATACACAAATACAATTTGATAATAATTGTATCAATTTTTTTATACACAAATATAGTTTATTTGATATAACTGATTATATCAATCGAAGAAAATATAATTTGATAATAGGTGATGAGTCCGAGATTTGGACTCATTTAGGGCTTTGTTTGATAGGTTTAGTGTCCTCAAATGTTTAATTTGTGCCATAAACTAATGTTAAAGCCTTGATTTTCAGGTATATGGATTGAGGAGCAAAGCAAGGACACTAGCAGGCAAAAAGGAACAAAACAAACTGAAGAAGTGAAGAAAGGCGAGATTGATGATCGCCAAGAGCACTCGGCGTGTCGCTGAATGGCTACTTTGACCGCCTAAAGTTCCAGTGTGCCAGCCTTGAGGGAAGAAACTAACTCGGCGACAGAAAAGGGATAGTCAACGAATCGCCGAGTAGTTCCGCGATGCTAAGAATGATCTCCCAAAGTTACAGGACTTAAGGATGCTGAGAGCCAATGCAAAAAGGCGATATAAGAGAGCAAATGGCGGTTCGTCGAGTGGTTTGGCGAACCCAACTTACCTCGCCTAATGGCCTTTCGTGGCTAATTTTCGACAACTATAAATAGAATTTTGAACTATAAATTGAGGAGTTCTCTTTTAGCTTAGAATCAGTTTTTAGTCTGGAACAATTTTCTCCTAAGTTTCTTGGTAGACTTGAAGGTTTTGAGACTCAATTTGGAGATTTTGCAAGTGGGTTTCAAATTTTCTGCAAATTAAAGCATTGCAAAGCTTGAATTACTCTTACCCAGTTGATGGCTAATCAATTTGGTAACAATTTTTATCTTTTTATGATGCTTGGCTAAAACCCTAATTCTTGGGGTGTGATCATGTGATTATGGGTTGAATTAGTTTATGAGTAATGTTAATTACTAGTTTAAATGCTATATTGAAGTGGGTTTAATCATTAGTTGAGGTTTAATTTATGAATTGTAGTTGCAAATACAGTTCTAATTTTGTGTTCTTAGCTTGCGAGAGAGAGGTTTTTGAATCAAAGCTTTTGATTAATGGTTTGTAGGTATTGGGTTGATTTGGGTTCAGCTCGAGATAGTGAATCCTAAACTTAATCCTACCTATCTTGCTCGAGAGAGAAGATGTATTAAGGTTATGGATTGTTCTTAATTGCTATGCTTGTTGATGTTTGAGAGAAATCACTTGAAGCGGAATAGTTGTTCGAGAGAAAGCTATTTCAATTATAGTCTAGCCTACTCACTGATATTTAGCTATTTACTAGTAGTTTCAACTACCCATATATCGAAATTTTCCTATAATCGATTAATAGGTGTATCAGTTTTTCTGATACACAGATACAATTAGTTGTATCTATCTAAGAAGAAGAGAAGATTCAAATATTGAACCACAAATCAAGAATCCATTGTCACGCCCTGAGCCTATACCCTGGGCATGATTGGCACTTGAGAACCATTGCTGGCCCCAAGAGAACCCTTGGCCTGACTTACTACTCAGTGGAAGACTTAAATAACTAGGAAATATTCTCAAAAGATTAACTCATGAAATAAACTTAGAATGTTTTAAAAGAAACATTCAACTAGCCAAGATGGCAACTCAAGTCTCAAAACATAAGCCAATAACAAGATAAAGACAAATGAGATAATTAACTGTCTATGAAGCCTCTAAAACTATGAGGGATGTTGGGACAAAACCCCCGATCATCCTAACAACTAAAAAACTAGTAAAGCAATGCAAATAGGGATCCTCCAGAAAGCAAGGAGGCTCACCACAAGACTCTGAATGCTCAACTGGATCAACGAAGGCTGGATGCTGATAATGGTTACCTGTATCTGCATCATAACAACGATGCATGCCAAATGGCATCAGTACATTGAATGTACGAGCATGTGAGGGGAATTTTAAAATAAGACATAAGCTTGAAAGGAACTGAAAGAACATACATGGGCTCAACTCAACTCAACTCAACTAACTCATTTCAATATAAAGTAATAATATAAATGCAATATAAAGAAAAGCTTTTAAAACATGGTGTAACACCTGGAAAACTAGTAGGTTAAACTGGAGCCTTACGTAAGGGTTCTAGAGCTTTACGTGGGAGTTAGAGTTGTAAAAATAACTTCCCGTAGTTAGAATGAGGGGTTTAGGGGTTAAACGTCAATGTACGACTCCCCAAAGACCAACCAAAGGGTCCTTGAAGAGGACCCTAAAACAACCACAACATTTGCCTCCACGACAGTGACCCACGATGGGGACTCTCGCCCCGTAGGGGAGGATCATGGGTCAAGGCCTGCCAACTAAGCTACAGTACCTCCACCCACGGATGACCAGCACGGCCCGTGGGTCGGGGTCTCGTGGGTGAGGTAGCCTTGCCCTTAGGTGGTTTAAGTTGGAGGGTTAGAGCATATTCTAGAATTAATTAGTTATAAAGTGGTGTCATTTTATTAGTAACTAGACCACCTATATAAAGCTTTTAGCCCATTAATTAAAGGATTCCAAATCATTATTTTCAATTCACCAAAGAACCCAATTCCCTCCAAGAAATTCTCTCTCTAGAAAGTGAAGAAGAAGAAGAAGAAGAAGAAGAAGAAGAAGAAGAAGAAGAAGAAGAGAAGCAAGTTAGGCCAAACTCCTCCATTTGTTGCAAGCTTTTGTGAGGGCTTTATAATCAAGGTATGTTAGCTTATTCATCTATGGATTCTTCCATCCATGGAGCCCCCTAGATTTCCCCCAATTGTGAAGATGAACCCCCAATTCTAGCTAGAGTTTCTTCATATATTATGGGTAGTGTTGAGTATGATTCCAATTGACTGGATAGTACTTGTTTATGATTGATTTAGTATTGAATCAAGATATTATATGTTTTCCATGGCTAACCCTAGTTTAATTGATGAAATTGTAGTAATGTGGGTTTATTCCCTGTGAAGGGAAATTGAGGATTCATAGATGATCTTCTAGAATTGATGTTATGTATAGTAATTGTTCAAGAATAGAAGCATGTAAACATGAATTGAACTAGAATAAAGTATATATGATGGATAATGACTAGTAAAGCTTGAGATTGAATCTTTATGATGAATTATGACTAGAGTTGCTTAAAGATGAAGCTTGTGACTTGAATATCTTGTGATCTAGATATGTATGATGATTGTAAGAAGTAAAACTTTGAGAGTAAGACTTGTAGTCATGAATGTTGATCATTAGGGCTTTGAGAGTAAATCTAATGTGATGAATTATGTATACTAAGGCTTTGAGAGTAAAGTCTATATGAGAATAGAGGCCTAATAGGTAGAATTGTGGTGAAAGGCCTATACTCACCTAACCTACCTTATTAATGCTTGAATGTATAAAGTGATAGAATCACTTGAACATGGATTGATTGTCAAGGACATTCTTCCATGAGACATGAATGCTGAGCAAGGCTTAATAACGAATCTAAGGGGTGCATGCTTGGCCCCAAATGGATATTGACAATGACAAAGAGAGTCACACAAGGTAGGGTCCGGGATTCAAGTTGAGAGGAGAACCACACCTAGTTGATGTGAGGACTATCCAAGTTAAAGGGAGAACTCTTACATAGTAGAGTCCTGGTTTTCCCAAAGTTAGGTTTCATGAGATGGAAGCCTTCACCTAGTGGAGTTAAGGTTTCTAGTAGCAATATCTGTATCCAATGAACTAAGACATACTTAAAGAAGTATCTCCAAGTGTTCAAAAGCATTAATGGACTTAGACATGATTGAGGAAGTATCTAATAGAGTGCGTCTTAATAATGAACTTAGACATGCTTAAAGAAGTATCTCATAGAGTTCAACTCAATAATGAACTAATATGTTCTTAAGGAAGTACCTCATAATGTTCTAAGGTTTAAAGAGAGGGACTAGTTTCCAACCAAGAAGTAAGAGTATGATGACCTAAAGGAGTACTTAGTGTGGGTAGGATTATAGGGTCTTGTCCATGCATTGCACAAAGTATGACTTATGGTTACCTAAGAAGTGTTTCTATTATATGATGTATGTTTGATGGAATGTTGTTATAGTTGCCTTCCATGATATGTTTGACTAAAGATGAGAGATTCCCTTGTCTATGAGAAGTAAGCTAGAGGATGAGATCAAATATGATAAAGAGGTGCGATGGCCTAAGAGTGGTATTTCGCCTAATTGGGATTATGGGTCTCATCTATGCATTGCACAAGTATAACTTGAAGGTTACTTATGAAGTTTCTCTTATGTTAAGAGGATTTGAGTATGGACTAAGCTTATGAATATGTGGTATTTCCTATGTTACTGGATTATTCCTTATGTTGACTTATGCTCATATTATGCCTATGTTGGAGATTATGCAAATTGATTATCCATCAACTGGGTAAGTGTAGATTCATCCTTACAATGATCCAATTTGAAGAATCTCAAAGACCCACTTCCAATTTCTCAAAAGTGAAAAACTTCAACTCTTCAAAGCTTAGGAAAAACTAGAGAAAACTGTCTCACCAGTTCTAAACTCAATAATAGACTAAAAATATATGAATTTAGATACTAAACTAAATGTTCAAAAATGTATTTATAGTGGAAAAAAATGTGCTACAAAGAGTCATTATTCGGCGAAGTAAGTCGGGCTCGTCGAACCACTCGGCGAGTTGCCCTTTGGTCACTTAAATCACCCTTCTGCCTTGGCATTCAGCATCCTCAAGGTCTGTAACTTTGGGCAATCTAACACTACATCGCGGAACCACTCAACAATCCGTCGACTGCTCCTTTCTCTCGCCAACTTGGTTCTTTTCCTTCAGGGCTTGGCACACTGTAACTTTAGGCGGTCAAGTAGCCATTCGGCGACTCGCCAAGTGGAATTGGAGATCACCAGGCTGCCTTTCTTCATCCTTTTAGCCTGTTTAATTCCTTTTTGCTTGTTAGTATCCTTGCTTTGTTCCTCAATCCATAAACCTGGAAATCAAGGGTTTTACATAAGTTATTGGCACAAAATAAGCATTTGAGGACACTAATTCTATATAAATAAAGCCCTAAATGAGTCCAATTCTCAGACTCATCATGTACCCCTGGGTCGTGACAAGCTTGGTAATTAGAGACAGGTTTAGAACAGTTCTAGGATTGTCTCCAAACCACGTCTAGTAGAGTTTTGTTCATAAGTGTGAAGCGCGCCACATTTATGAATATGAGGCTATTAGGTGAGTAGGAAATCTTATTTCTTCATTCTCTAGGTCGTGCCATAAAGTTTAGCTCTAGTAGGTCTTTCTCCTAACCCGTGCCCTATGGTTTTCAAGATATGGCTAATACAAGGGCAAATGCTAGGCGGGAAGAAGGGGAAAATATGGAGCAAGAGGTTCTTCTCCAAGCTCCTCAATCTCCAATTGATCCTCTAGCTGAGAATGTCACTCATGTGGAGTTTAGGTCTACTATCCAATTGTTGGATCAAGCCTTGACGGTGTAAGCCAATAGAGAGGTTGTAGCTCTGGTAAACCCAATAAGGGGGATGCATGCTTCTAGAGTGAGAGAGTTTTTGAGGATGAACCCTCCGGAGTTTTATTGCTCCAAAGTGGAAGAGGATCCTAAGGGGTTTTTTAGATGAGGTTTATAAAGTACCTGCTATCATAGGGGTAACTTTGGTAGAAAAAATGGAACTAGCCGCTTACCAATTGAAGGATGTTGCTCAAATATGGTATGAACAATGGAAAGATGCTATGCCGGTAGAGGCAGGCCCAATAGAGTGGGAAGTGTTTAAACTAGCATTTCTTGATAGGTTCTTTCCCCGGGAGTTGAGAGAGGCTAAGTTAGAAGAGTTTATCAACCTTAAGCAAGGTAGCATGAGTGTTAAGGAGTACGCCTTGAAATTTTCTCTATTGTCTAAGTATGCACCATCTATGGTAGCAAATCCGAGGGATATGATGAGTAGATTTTTGACGGGTGTGTCCTAATTGGTTGAAGAAGAATGCCGTACGACAATGCTTGTGGGTGACATGGATATCTCTAGGCTTATGGTGTATGCCCAACAAATTGATGAGTCAAAACTTAGGAAAACGAATAGGGAGATGAAGAGAGATAGGACTAATGAGGGGAGCTTTTCTAATGTTAAGTCCGATGAACAAGGTAGACCCAAGTCTAAACAAAGGTATTCCGGTCAAAATTCCCCTTATACCCTTAGGGTTAACCAATAGAAATGTAGTGGGTCTCCATTTCCTAAGGCTACTTGCACCAAGTGTGGAAGGAATCATTATGGTAAGTTCCTAGCTGGTTTGGATGGTTGTTATGGGTGTAGGAAGAGTGGTCATAAAATGAGGGATTGCCCGGTGCTTAAAGCTAAGGGAAGGGAGGATAAACAAGTTTCTCCTAGTGGTTAAATGAAAATGCCCAAAGGAAGAATAGGTTCTATGTCCTCTAAGCCAAAAAATATCAAGAGTGACCTCCTTATGTTGCTACCGGTATGTGTTTCATGCTTTATTAGATTCTGGTATTGTTTGGTCTTTTGTGACTTAATATGTGACACTTGAAATTGTCTTTAGTAAGAATGATGTTTAGAAAAGTTTGTATAGGCTTACTCCCAAGGGGGATATGGTGTGCCTAGATACCAAGGTTATGGTGTGTTTATGTGTTGCCATGACTTCCTTGTATGATGCACGTTCATAGAAAAACTTGATAAAATGACTTATGTGCATTGTTTTCCTCATGTTGTAATGCATTGAGTGTGAGTTGCCTATTCGACTTCATGAGATGGACATATGAACATGCTTTAGTTGGAGTTGAGAGATTCCTCCTAGAATGAATGCTTTTTGAGAGTAAATTACATATGAGCTCCATAAGCGTATGTTGAGCATGTTGTGACTAGGAGATGGTAGTCCTCCTTGAATATGACTAGTATGAGAATTTCTTGCATCTTGGGTTGTTAGATATAGTTCCTACATTCCTTGTATTGCATTGAGTATGTTTAGCTTGGAGTCGAACTTTTCCTCCTTGGTTGTGTGCATTTAGATGTGTTTGCATGCATGATGGATTGCTAGTCTACAATCGCGACCTTTAGAACTGTTTAGAATCGTCATTCGAGTACGAATGTTCCCAATGGGGAGATATTGTAACACCCCGGAA
Source organism: Solanum gracilifrons (assembly GCA_029582605.1). Taxonomy (NCBI): domain Eukaryota; kingdom Viridiplantae; phylum Streptophyta; class Magnoliopsida; order Solanales; family Solanaceae; genus Solanum; species Solanum gracilifrons. The sequence goes on along the minus strand of JAJOOH010003420.1, from coordinate 10,046 downwards.
ACTAGTAGACTAAACTAGAGCCTTAAGTTAGGGTTCTAGAGTGTGATATGAGGGTTAGAGTCGTAGATAAGGCTTCCCGTACTTAGAATGAAAGTTTTAGGGGTTAAACGTTAAGGTACGTGTTGCACCCCGTAGTTTAGTAGACTATCTAGGGTTTAGTTGAGGGTTACAAGGGCAAGTGCCAAGGCAAATGGGCAAAACCAAAGCCAAAGGCCAAGGCTAACCCAACCTTGGCAAAACACTGCCCCAACTTCATGGCCACCACCACGACCAGTGGTCTTGACCACGGTTCATAGGAGGCCTCGTAGGTGCCTTATCTTGGTGGGAGGCAAGTCCTTGGGGGCAAGGCCACTAGACTATGGACCACGGGCCACTTCATGGTCAGTGGTGAAGACCACAACCCGTGAGAAGGTTCGTGGTCATGCCATGGACTTTTAGAGGCCAAGACAAGTGGCCTAGATACTGGTCCAAGGACCACGGTCAGTGATGAAGACCACGACCCGTGGTGCCTCTTGTGAAGCCTAGACAGTAGGCTGCCAAGTGGAGGGTTTTTTAGGAATTTCCAAATGAGGTAGGTATTGAATGGGGTCGTTTTGCCTAGTCTTAAAACACCTATATAAGATATTTTAACCCTTTAACCACCCAATTAAGTCATTATTTCACAAGACCCAAATCAATTCCCAAAATACTCTCCTCTCAAATATTTCTCTCTCTAAGACTTGAAGAAGAAGATAGAGCTTGAAGCTTAGGTCAAGAACAAGACTCCATTGTTGCAAGATTTTGTGAGGGCTTTGAATCAAGGTATGTTAGCTTATTCATCTATGGATTCTTCCATCCATAGGGCCCCCTAGATATCCCCCAAATTGTGAAGAAGAACCCCAATCCAAGCTAGGGTTTCTTCTTATGTTGTAGGTAGTGTTGGGTATGATTCCAATTGAGTGGATAGCACTTTTTATGGTTGATTTAGAATTGAATCATGATGTATGATGATATTATATGTTTTACATGGTAAACCCTAGTCTAATTGATGAAATTGAAGCATGTGGGTTTGTGCCTTGTGAAGTGAAATTAAGGATTTATAGGTGATCTTCTAGAATTGATGTTATATATAGTAATTGTTCAAGAATAAAAGCAAGTAGACATGAATTGAATTAGATTATAGTATATATGATTGAATCATGACTATTAAAGCTTGAGATTGAACTTATATGATGAATTATGACTAGAATTGCTTAAAGATAAAGCTTATGACTAGAATGTCTTGAAATCTAGATATGTATGATGATAGTATGAAGTAAAGCTTTGAGAGTAAGGCTTGTAGTTAACTTCTAGGGCTTTGAGGGTAAAGCTAATATGATGAATTATGTATGTTAAGGCTTTGAGAGTAAGTCAATATAAGAATAGAGGTCTAATAGGTAGAATTGTGGTGAAAGGCATATACTCACCTAACCTACCTTATGAATGCTTGAAGTACAAAGTGATAGAATCACTTGAGCATGGATTGATTGTCAAGGACATTTTTCCATGAGACATGAACATTAAGCAAGGCTTAATAGTAAATCTAGGGCTGTATGCTTGGCCCCAAGTAGATATTGACCATGGGATGGAGTGTCACACAATGTAGTGTCTGGGCTCCAAGTTGAAAGGAGAACCACACCTAGTTGATGTGAGGACTATCCAAGTTAAAGGGGGAACTCTCACATAGTAGAGTCCGGGTTTTCCCAAAGTTAGATCTGATGAGATGAAAGCCTTCACCTAGTGGAGTTAGAGTTGAAATCTCCTTATCCAATGAACAAAGACTTGCTTATAGAAGTACATCCTAGTGTTCATAAGCATTAATGTACTTAGACATGCTTAAGGAAGTATCTCATAATGTTCAAGTTAATAAGGAACTAAGAGTATGCTCAAGGAGTATCTCATAGTGTTCCAAGGCTTAAAGAGGGGATCTAGTCTCCAACCAAGAAGCATTAGTATGAGGAGCTAAAGAAGTACTTAGTGTGGGTAGGATTATGGGGTCTTATCCATGAATTGAACAAGTATAACTTAAGGTTACCTAAGATGTGTTTCTCTTATATAATGTATGTTTTGATGGATTGTTGCTATAGTTGCCTTCCATGATATGATTGAATAAAGGTGAGAGATTCCTTTATCTATATGAAGTAAGTTAAGAATGAGACCAAATGAATGGTAATTATGAATATGGTGACTTCAAGGTTATGCTTAGTTTGAATGGGATTATGGGATGTCATTCATGCATTGCACAAGTGTGTTTTGAGGTTGCTTAGGAGTATAACAATAATACGATATGAAGGTCTAAAGTATAGACTATGCCAAGAACATGATGTATCTCCTATGCACAAGATGTATGCTTTATGTTGACTTATGCTCATATTATACCTATGTTGAAGATTATGCTTATGCTTATGTTATTGTCTCTTATGCTTATGACTTATGCTTTATGTTGGCTAACCCTTGTGTTATGCTCTTATGATGTCATGCTAGCTAACATATTTAATACATTTTGTACTAACGCATACTCTTGCCTACATTCTCATCAAATGTAGGATCCAACGACATTGAGTTCTATCTTTAAGGCTAGGTTCTTAGAAGGAGCAAGAAGTTGAAGACTTGGTGAGTCGGATTGATCACCTTTCCTTTATGTCTTTTCTTTATGTTTTAGACTATTGTATGGGTTGCATCCCAAAGTTTTATTCAAAGTTGAGTTCTAGATGGTTTGAGACAAAGTGTAGTAAGACTTCCGCTTGCGTTTTATAAATATTTCGATTGTATGGTAATAGTTTTAAATTTTCCGTATCTTTTATATTATCTTATGTTGTGATATGCTAAGGGCTTGTATGAGACCCTTCGAGGTCAAGTACGCCATGTTACATCTAGGGTGTACCCCTGGGTCGTTACATGATAGTAATTGTTTATGATTGATTTAGTATTGAATCAAGATATTATGATGATATTATATGTTTTCCATGGCTAATCCTAGTTTAATTGATGAAATTATAGTAATATGGGTTTATGCCTTGTGAAGGGAAATTGAGGATTCATAGAATATCTTCTAGAATTAATGTTATGTATAGTAATTGTTCATGAATAGAAGCATGTAAACATGAATTGAACTAGAATAATGTATATATGATGGATCATGAGTAGTAAAGCTTGAAATTGAATCTTTATTATGAATTATGACTAGAATTGCTTAAAGATGAAGCTTGTGACTTGAATGTCTTGTGATCTAGATATGTATGATGATTGCAAGAAGTAAAGCTTTGATAGTTAGACTTGTAGTCATGAATGTTGATCATTAAAGCTTATAGAGTAAAGCTAATGTGATGAATTATGTATGATAAGGCTTTGAGAGTAAAGTGTATATGAGAATAGAGGCCTAATAGGTAGAATTGTGGTGAAAGGCCTATACTCACCTAACCTACCATATGAATGCTTGAATGTATAAAGTGATAGAATCACTCGAACATGGATGTATTGTCAAGGACATTTTTCCATGAGACATGAATGTTGAGCAAGGCTTAATAATGAATCTAAGGGGTGTATGCTTGACCCCAAATGGATATTGATAATGACAGAGAGAGTCACACAAGGTAGGGTCCGGGCTCCAAGGTGAGAGGAGAACCACACCGGGTTGATGTGAGGACTATCCAAGTTAAAGGGGGAACTCTTACATAGTAGAGTCCGGCTTTTCCCAAAGTTAGGTCTCATGAGATGGAAGCCTTCACCTTGTGGAGTTAGGGTTTCTAGTAGCAATCTCCATATCCAATGAACTAAGACATACTTGAAGAAGTATCTCCAAGTGTTCAAAAGCATTAATGTACTTAAACATGCTTGCGGAAGTATTTCATAGAGTCCATCTTAATAATGAACTTAGATATACTTAAGGAAGTATCTCATAGGGTTCAACTTAATAATGAACTAAGATGTGCTTAAGGAATTACCGCATAGTGTTCTATGGTTTAAAGAGAGGGACTAGTTTCCAACCAAGAAGTAAGAGTATGATGACCTAAAGGATTACTTAGTGTGTGTAGGATTATGGGGTCTTATCCATGCATTGTAGAAAGTATGACTTATGGTTACCTAAGAGGTGTTTCTCTTTTATGATGTATGTTTGATGGATTATTGCTATAGTTGCCTTCCATGATATGCTTCACTAAAGGTGAGAGATTCCATTTTCTATGAGAAGTAAGCTAGAGGATGAGATCAAATATGATAAAGAGGTATGATGGCCTAAGAGTGGTACTTAGCCTAGTCGGGATGATGGGGTCTCATCTATGCATTGCACAAGTATAACTTGAAGGTTACTTATGAAGTTTCTCTTATGTTAAAAGGATTTGAGTATAGACTAAGCTTATGAATATGTGGTATTTCCTATGTTGTTGGATTATGCCTTATGTTGATTTATGCTCATATTATGCCTATGTTGGAGATTATACTTATGATCATGTTATTGTCTCTTATGCTCATGACTTATGTTTTGTGTTTGCTAACCCTTGTGTTATGCTCTTATGATGTCATGCTAACTAACATATTTAGTACATTTTGTACTAACACATACTCTTGCCTAAATTCTTATCAAATGTAGGGTCCTGCGACTTTGAGTTCCTTTCTTGATGATAGGTTTCTAGAAGCGCAAAGGAGTTAAAGATTCGGTGAGTCCTCATAGCATTGAGGATAAATCCACCATTACCCTTATGCATTTCTTTTATGTTTTAGACTTTTTTATGGGATGCATCCCAAATAGTTATTCAAGTTGTATTAGATGGTTTGAGACAAAGTGTTAAAGACTTTCACTTGCTTTTATTAAGATTTCGATTGCAAAGAAAAGTTTTAAAATTTTCACATCAATTCTGTGTAATTTATGTTATGATATGATAAGTGGCTTGTGTTAGGCCTTTCGGGGTCTTGTACGCCATGTTACATCTAGGCTGTACCCTTGGGCTGTGACACATGGATAACAACTTTGTGTATTTTGAAATACAATAGTAACTCAGTCTGTATGCAAAGATACAAAAAAGTCTGTTTGTATGTAAAAATACAATTAACTCTGTGTATATAAGAATACAAAATACTTATGTGGGAGTTTCTCTAACCGACAACCATCACTTAAGAGCTATTGTGATGATACAACGCTTTGCCTCACATTGTCAGGGCCGTCCTATACCTTACCGAGGGTATAGAACCTGACTACTAAGTGGATCCACTAGTCGATGCTAAAAAGCACTAAGGAATCATCTAAAACGTATGACCCATTTCAACCCATGGTGGCTACATGGTTTATGGGGGCTGAGAGTTGCCTGAACTCTCCCCCATAACAGTGCTCAATACTACTCCCAAAATATACTAGCTCATACGTTTAAAAACATAACTCTGTGGTTTGAGATAATTACTCAAAAACTATCCCAAAGGCTCTCTTGGAAATCAATGTTTCGTCTCTTGTTTAATTGTGAAAGCATTTACTCTTTACTGAAAACTAGCTCAAAGGCTCTTTTGAAAATCTCAGTTTCCTTTCTTGTTTAAATGTGAAAAACATTTTGCTCTTTGGGAATACATAGTCCCTACATAGTCCCAATATACTCTTTTGAAGAAATGAACTTCAATTTTTACTCTTTACTCAACTCAAAACTCAGGTCTTAAAACAAAGTTAAAACATTTGTAAAAGACTTTTGGAAGACTCTATGAACTTCTCTTGACTTGGCTCTTAACTTTCCTTGAATTTGAATTTATGGATTCAAGGATTGTGATTTGTGATAGGAAAGATCTCATGATGTTTAGGAGTGATTGTAGATAGTTAAACATGAGAAATGATCAAGAAATCACTGTCTGAAAGCAAGTCCATGACGCGGAGATGCATTAAAATATTTGGTCACAAAATAAATTTTGAGGCAGAAGGGTCCGTGACCGCTCCCGACGCAGAGAATTTTTTTCCAATCCTGAGGAACAGGTCCGTGATGCGGACCTGGTACCCAGATTTACCCGACTTGTTCCTTCTTCATTTTCTAACCCCAATTCGCCTAAATTCGATTCTTTTTCTCAATTCCTCTTTAGATTAAGATACCCAGTATATTTACATATGAATATAAATCAAACAACTCAATGAAACAACATTGTAACCTCACGAAACTCCTCAATCTCAACCCAAATTCAGGAACGAAAGCAATTCAAGAACACACATCAAGAACATTCAAACTTCCAATCTTTTTAGGACGACTTCATGATGAAATAAACATATTTGGCACATGGGTGAATGAACCCAACGTTATGAGAGTCTCACATACCTCGTAGGATCAAATCCTTGACGAAATCCGCAATCAATTCCTCACGAAGACGACGAATCTTGACTTTCCTCTTCTTTTTTCTCTTGAGTTCTTCTCTCTAAACTCTAGTGTGAAATCTTTGAGTGCGTAAACTGACCCAATTCAGTTTAGACCCATAAATAATTACCAAAAATGGAATAAATTAATTTGGGTAGTGAAAAGACCATAGTACCCTTCAAAAATCCGGTTTTGACTTTCTTTATTTAGACAACCCAACTTCAAATGGGCATATCTCCCTCATACAAACTCGAAATCGTGCAAACTCGGCGGCGTTGGAAAGATAATTTAAATATATTACCTACGGTATCTTGTAGCACACCTAAATCATCCTGATCTAGGAGTTATGGTTGTTTGAAGTTGCTTCAAAACTTATACTTCACTTAACTTTGTCAAACTTTCCAAATTTGATTATTTCCAAAAACGGTTCCTTTCTAATTCCAAGTATTTCTAGTAGCGGGCTGTTAAAATATATCCCTCTTGGGAACATTCGTCCTCGAATGAGATTAATCTTAGCAGGTGTTGACACCCAATTTTGACCGACCTATAACCATTTCGGAATTGCTATTCGGTTAAATACGTATTTTTTTTAAAAATAAAATAAATAAATATATTTTGTCTAAATAATCATATATTTTTGTATTGATAATTTATAAAATTATTGTAATTATTATCTCCTTTAAATTATTTTATTAAATTATTATCGATAGTTATTATTCAAAATAATTACTTTACTTATGTTATTGTATTTAATTTATTGAATAGCATTCCTTAATTTTCCTCCAAATTATTTAATTTCTATCCCATTATATACTAATTCGTTTCAATTCTAGCCAATTTTATTGTAATTTTTGCCGTTCCAAATCTAATCCAATCCAATCTGATTTAAGATTCCATCTTTCAATCTCAGCCGTCGCTTTTCTATAATCGATCTTAGCCACTCATCTCATATCAATTCAAGGGCCAGGATTAAATATCTCATCTCTTTCCTATTTTAATTAAAATACCTCAAACCCTAATTTTTTTTCTCTTCCTTTCCCCTCTCTCACCCTCTCATCTCTTTCTCTGACGAGTGAGAAATCAGCGAGCTAGTGAGACCTCACGTCTCTGTTCCTCTCTTATCTCCTGCCAGCAGCGATGAGGAAGAAGGCGAGCAGCAGCAGTGCCCAACGATTTGCACTCCGGTAGCCACTAGCGAACGCCAACGACCGGCGAACGACAAGCAAGCCGCTCCGGTCGGCGCAAGAAAGAAACAGCAGCAGTGCGAGGACCAATGTTGACCGGCGAGTCTCTTTCTCGTTTCCCCTTTTTTTTCTGGCGAAAAACAGTAGCAAGAACTTCGAATAGCAGCTCTGACTCCGGCGAGCAGCGATGGAGAGCATCGCCAAAAACAGCTCGACGATGCCACCACGAAACAAAAACAACAGCTACGGACCAGCGAGGCAGCAAGCTCCGGCGAGACTCGAAGTTCTGGAATTTTGCGCTAAGACGGATCTAGACAGATCCAAGTTTGTCTTTGTTTAATTTTTTATTCGTCTTCAAATAATTAGCTTAAATTCGACTATGATTTTCTACCATATTTTATGAATATGTACTTAAAAAATCAAAAACTAGTTGTCAGTTTTGTTTTAAGCATGATTTGCTATGATTTCTATTTAGTATAAACAATCGATCGATATTGACTGAAATTGCTCGTGGTTCATATTCATTTGCTATAACATGCTATTGTTTTGAGGGCCACTGATTTCTTTCACAGGTTAATTTAAATCTGCCCATTAATGTTAATTTTATTGTCCACTAATCTTTTGCATATTTTCACTCCCTTAATTGTAATAGTTTGTGAACTGATTATTCCTTTGTTTAGCGTGATTGCTCATATTTATTGATTGTGTTCATTCAGCTTTGCTGCAATTTACTTTCTCTGTTTATGGTAACTGATTTTATGCTGATTGAGTATCCTTAAATGATGTCCGTGATGTTTGTTATTTTAAAATTTGTTAAAGGAATTAATATTATTTAGATGTAGTGAATTGACCTCTTTACTCTAACTACATTGTGGGCAGACTCGGTATGTTTCTTGCTATGGTGAGAGTTGCTTTAATTTGGTTCATAAATATTATTCGACTGCCCTAATTGATTCCCCTTTTCGTAAAATAATTATTTTATTTCCTTGTAGCTAATTGTGTATAATCTTCTATTAACTATTTGTGCTTAATTATAGTAAGCCGATCTTTACTTGCTTTTATATTTGGTAAAAATTAAATTGAAATAAATCTGATTTGGCTCCTTTGAAATAAGGAAAAATATTTAATTGATCCTAAAATAATTTTCTTCCCTTATTATGTGCCCTCCCCTTCACTATATAAAGTGGGCCTTTGTCTCATTATTAACACACGCTTGAACCATCAAAAACATACTTGAATACTCTAACAATTAGAAGAGGCTCTCCACTCATAAAAGAAAACAAGTTTTTAACTTTGAGCATTCTCTTATTGTTGTGTTGCTGTTTTCGGATCTAACAATCGTAGATTACTTCATTGCTGTTAAAAAATCTGCTTAATCGGTTAGACTTCTCTATTTATTTAATCTTTGTTTTGCATTAATATTATTTACTTTATTATGAATTTTACATACATTGGTATGTATGAATAAAATGAAAGGGAAGCGTACAGGTCACTCTACTTCCCTCTTGGTAGATATTATTGCTTCCGGCAATTGTTTGAGCTAGACATATAATATTTGTGTAAATATTATGTAGTATCGTGCCTATTATTTGTTCAGCATGTTTATAAGTTTGGGAGTTCGAAGAGTTGCCATAGGAAGGGATGCCAGATTGTAGCTATACCTTATTTCGTTTTAATATTCGTATTTGGATCATTGATTCGATTTTGTAATAATTTTGTATAAACTCTAACTCTCTATCACATCTGAAATAACTTAGGGATCGTCTAAGGGGAGGAGGATATACATGCTAACTGTTTCATTTTCCTTTTAGCTTTATTTTACTATGTGTGATTGTTATAATAATTCTGTCAATGTGTAAGCATGAAAGCATATATCATAATAATTGGCTTAAAATCAACCTTTGTTCATAGCTTTATCTCATTAATCAACCTAGCATGAATATGTGTTAAAATTTGCTATGATCTTGAACTTGTAGAATCTTGTCTCATATTCTAATACCTTTAAAATTCGGAAATATTTTAATAATAATTAGACACCATGCCTATAGGTTTTTTGAACATTATTATAATTTTCAGCATGCTCAAACTTAGAAATCATGCCTCTAGGTAGGGGTGTTCACGGTTTGGATAAAAACCGATCGAAACCGAAAAACCAAACCAAACCGATAAAATAAAACTGATTTTATTTGGGTTTGGTTTGGTTTGGTTTTAGATTTTTGAAAATCGATAGTATTTGGTTTGATTATGGTTTTATTCGAAAAAACCCAAAGAAATAACCGAACTGAACCGAACCGATGAATTATATACATATATTTTATTAATATACATACTTAATATATTATTTTTATAAATAATTTTAAAGATCTTATACATATTTTCATTAAAATTTCTTTATAATTTACTTATTGAAAGCAAAAATGTCCAAGATAAAACATTTATCTTATTGATTTCATGTATATGAGTGTCTATGTCAATTTTTTGTGGGACTGAAAATGTTATTGTCTCTTCCTTCTAGGCCAATATAGTG
>JAJOOH010003419.1:0-22640 GCA_029582605.1 Solanum gracilifrons | reverse complement strand
ACTTATTTGCCAAACACATCAACAACTTTTTTTTCAATTGCAACACTTTTATCCAAACACATAACTACTTATTTTTAAAATAAGCTCCAGCACTTTAAAAAGTTACTTTTTTTAAGTCAATCCAAACGGGCCCTTAGTCTTTCACGTGAGATATTACCTGCATGTTGCCTATCAGCAGTGCAAAGAAGACCAAACCCAGAAGACAAATAAGACTAGAAAGGAGCGTCTCGACAATGTTAGTGCTGGTAGTAATACTTTGTGCATATGAACTGCAAATGAAGAGATTGAAGGATCCATTAAGCATAATCTAAATGAAATGCAAAAAGAAATACTTTTATAATAAATATCTCTCCTACTTTTACAAGTTCGTATAATATAAAAGATGAAATATTTCATGCCACATTGAAGACTCCTTTCTTTTTTCTCAGAAGGAGTTAAAATTGTGGTCCAGTACTTCAACCTGATGACATTAGCAAAGTTAAAATTGCAACTAAGATGATTAAAATTGAAGAGAGAAAAAACTAATATTTAACAGTCCAGTATCAGAACGGATATGGAAGACCAAACCTGCTGACTAAGTCGAGCTTCTCTTCAGGGTATTGTCTATTAATGGTTAAGAATTATATGATTGTGTACACAGTATGACAAATATTCTTCTTCTGCAAAATTCATTTAGATGAATGCACAACTCTGATATTAGGTCCAGCTCCAACTTTAAAAACAAGTTTTCGAAGATGAAAAATTTGCTTCATAGTTTACTGATAACAAATAAAATAAATCTTTCTGAGGAGAGAAAGTTATCGGCTGACTCATGAGGACTAGTTCCTGAGGGACTTATCTCTTTCATCTAGTCAACAGAAAACACAAACAACTTTTCGAGCCCCGACTTACAATATACCCCCATGTCGTTTGCTAAGTATCTTTTTACCACTTGATAAGAATTTATGGAGGTGCAGACAAAGTTCATTATATAGAGAGTTTTTACATTGAAATGCAGATTATCTTCTACATAACTTATTGAAAACAATTAAGAGAGAGACCACGAAGAGAATACCTTAAGCTCTTTAAACCCCACCATAGGCAGTAAAAATATCGATCAAAGAAGCCAGCAGATGTAACTCTTTCAGTATTTGCATCACCAAACATTCCAAACTCAAAGGTTATATCACGTGTAGCATCGCAACTGTTGAATACCTCAGTGGTCTCTGACCACTCCTGACGCCCAGGTTTATTAAGTGATGAGCAATCAAGGTAGTCTTTATTACAATCGGGAGAACCCTTTTTCTTCTTCACGCACTCATCCTTCCAGCATGAAAAATGCCTCTCAATAGACATCAGATACCATATAGCTCCTAAAACCTGCACTGACAATTGAAAACTCAGATTAATCACTGTGAACTAATTAATCTCCAATGAACTAAAAAATAATCTCAATAAGGTAATAGTTATGTCATGGCTCATAACAACATCACAGCGTTTATTAAATCAATAACAATGAAAAAGACATCTTCGAAACATAGGAAAGTTATGCTGCTTATTAGTTTCTTCACTTTCTCCTCTCTTTGCTAAAGCACAATCAGCAACTACAACAGGCCACATCACAGTCAAATTTCATGCAAACGCAAATGTATTTGTAGCTACTACCACGAAAACTATTGCAATATCTGTAGCCACCTAACACCCACTTACTACACCAGATGGAACTGACTTCCTGATTAACTGAAAAGACTAAAAGTATGGACACCCTAGTGTCATTATCCTTCAATTATCAGCAGGACCTTTTTTTAAGGCGTAACTCATGTAAATATTTCAACAGCATTGGCGGTGAGCCCGAAAGGCGAGGGCCAGTCACTGAATCACTTTAATATGTGTTCCTCCTTTCTCCATTCTGAACTTGTCTCTTTTTCTAATCGATCAATTCTCATTCACTTTCATACAGCAAAATATGCTGATTCTCCCATGCTAGTACGTGCTAGTGTCACCTTTAACCTGTCCTAAATAAGTTAAGTCTTGTTTATGGGTACCTAAATTAGCTACAGTTGAGAGAAGTAGCATATGATTTATATACTGACTTTAGCTTAATCTCTTGTTCACATCTCGTACTCTGTACTTTCTAAAAAGAATGTTCCTTTTAGGATTATCATCTGAGAGGTAATGATGAACAAAATAAGGATTTGAGTTTAGAAAAGGAGGAGCCTTTTGCATGGTTTTGATAAAAGAGAAAAAAAATCAGAGACTTCAGAACTTACATGACTTGCTAGCAAATATAAGAGAAGATTGTATGCGGCACCAGACCAAGCTGTCTTTGCCACAACACCTGTATTCTTAATAATCTTAGAATTTAAGGGGAAAATGACCAACAATCTCGGCACATACTGAAGCATAATGATCAAAGAGATGGAATGATTAGCATGAGAGGGTGATGAGCCATTCAATGGCATTATAAACCAAATAACAATCTGCAAAACCAAAAACATGACAAAGTTACTATTCATCATACCCCCTAAACATTCTTTTCCCATAAGAAGTTCACAAAAACAGAGGACATCATTACAAAATTGAGTTCAGCCTTCAAAACCAACACAATGAGAGAATATTTCACAGAAAGAAAATGTTGGGTGTGCAAACAAAAAGTGTCATGTTGGTTGCTGAAACGAAAATGTAGCTATTTAGAAGGTGTAGAGATAATCTTAATGGTGTGAGGCCTTTTTGGAGAAGACCGTGTGGGCTTAGCCTAAAGCAGATAGTGTCAGCACCATGTTAAGAATACCTTTCAACAACTAGTTTCGGGGCTAATGGTTAGGCGAGTCGCGGGACTAGTATGAAGATGGTGAAGTGATGGCGTAAAACTTGGTTTAGTACCTTCACCCAGCCAAGGTAGCTTGGAGACGCTCACATACAATTAGAAGCTAGCCTCTGGACTTCGGTGGCTATAAATACTTGGATGATATAGGTGGCACACAATGAATCTCTACATAAGTCCATCAGGTGATGGCACATGTGGAAGTTGGTTCGGAGGCTTTTTGATTAACTTAGTTCTAGGAGGAGATTGTTGGTGTACGAATTTTAAAGAAAAGGAAGCTACATATAAGATGTAGCTTCATAATATGGGGCTTTCAATGGGAAAAGCAATATCTTTAGGGGGTGGCTTAGCCCAACAGAACCTTGTGACTATGGATGGATTCATTCAAATGCTAATCATGGATATATTTAACCAACATAAAAATATAACATTACAAACAAATTACTATTATGATTACAAAGAAACTATGAATAATGCACTGACTTGTGGGAGTGGGAGGGCAGCAGCAACATCAATGACAAAGGCGTTTTTTAAGTAACGAATAGCGATCAAGTGTCGATCCATCACCAGCTCACCCTTGCCAAAAACCCGAGTTTTTTTGGAAACAAAAGCTGTACGGAATTTCAAATAGATCTGAAAGCAGGCGAAGCAATCAACCATTAGGCGAAAGACTATTATGGCGTAACCCAATAGATTGTCGGTGCCCATACAGGTATCGATAATAATAGGAAGCAACAAAAACAGAGGATCCACAAAGAGACCGACGAAGGAAGTGAAGAGGAAAATGTGGTTCCATCTGCCAACGAATTCGCCATTTGGATCATGAATCTGCTTCCAAAAGGGCTTTTGCTGGTCGTAAATCAGGGAATTCTTGAAGCGGTTGAGATGCTCCAGCAGAGAATTCATTTTTGAACACAGAAACCCTAGGACACAAGAATGATGGCCATGGAGATTTGAGTATGTTAATGATTGGAGAAGAAAACGGAGAGTGATTCATTTTGATGTGTGCAAGTTAGTTGCGCGCGCCAAAATCACTACTGCTCGTGCGTATGTATAGCTTTGCTTATTTTTCCCATCCCTCACTTTTCACTTTTCTTATTCAAATTAGCTCAACAATTAAACGAACCAAATAACGCTTTTATCAAATCAAATTTAATTAGTAATACTCTTTAACATAATAAAAAGTGATAGGAGTATTTCATTATATCTCTTCATATTCTAGACGATTGGAAGTATGAGTCTTTAAAACGAATAATAATTAGAAAATGATGTAAATACTTGATGTTGGAACGTCATTATTGAATTGGAGTATACTAGTTGTTTTCAATAACTAGAAAATGATTAAATCATAATTTCGATTTATATTTATGAAAAAATTCAATTTTAATTTTTAAATATTTTCTTTTTTTACTTTGAAAAGAGATACTACTCTCTTTGTTCGTCATATTTTAACTTGACATATAGTTTAAGAAAATAAAAATAAAATTAAATCTTATAATATTTAAGTAAAGATATGTCAAATTTACTAAAAATATAGTATGATCTTAAACATGCAAGTTGAAATTAAAAAGTTATTAAAAGAAAAAAAAATAGAATAGAATAAAATAAAATGACAAAAAAAAATTAAAAGGAGAGAGTAATATTTTTTCAAAAATTTAATACTCCTTCTTAGGGGTGTTTACGGGTCGGTTTGGATCGGTTATTGGTCAAAACCAAAACCAAACCAACTCAATCGGTTTTAAAATTATCAAAATCAAACCAAACCAAATATAATATACATTTATCGGTTTGGTGGTTATTGGTTTCGGTTTGGTTCGGTTATTAATCATACACAAAAATAAAAGAAACAATTCATTCAAAATGTGAAAAAAGTGACAACAATCCATTCAAAACGAAAAATAGTTAGAATGACTTGAATTACTGAACTTTCGATCACTAAATTTACTATCAATAAAACTTTAAAATTCACTATATTGACCTAGAAGGAAGAGACAATAACATTTTCATTCCCACAAATAATTGTCATAGACACTCATATACATGACATCAATAAGATAAATATTTTCATCTTGGACATTTTTGCTTTCAATAAGTAAATTATAAAGAAATTTTAATAAAAATATATGTAAGATCTTTAAAGTTGTTTATAAAAATAATATATTAAGTATGTATATTAATAAAATATATGTATATAATTTATCGGTTCGGTTATTTCTTCGGTTTTTCGAATAAAATCATAACCAAACCAAATACTATCGGTTTTCAAAAATCTAAAACCAAACTAAATCAAACCCAAATAAAATCAGTTTTATTTTATCGGTTTGGTTCAATTTTTCGATTTGGATCAATTTTTATCTAAACCGTGAATACCCCTACAGTCCTTCTATTCCATATTAACTTAATTTTTGAGGTTTTTTAATTGTTCAAAATAATATTTTTATATTTGTCCTTTCATTTATTGAAGTTTTATATATTTTGGAAAATAAATTGTACTACTTATAAAATTATATTCATAACTTCACATAAAGTAATAGTGAAAATTATGGTTTAAAGTATGCCCTGAAATTATTTTCTTAATAGTTGTGCATTGCGTCACACGTTCAGTTAATATGAAATAAAGTAATTTTCATAACCAAACAGTTCCTTAGTAAAGTGGATTTGCCCCTGTTTTTTTACCCGCATGTCACCCCACTAGCGACCATCCATCGACTCAGCTTTACTTTGTCGCCATCAACGAGATACAGTTCGCCGGAATCATGTGCCATCTCCGGCCATTCATTTGCTTCATCTTACTTGCTTTCGCTCTCTACACTCCTCTTCAGGTAAAACCATGATAAAAAAGTGAACAATACAATCGGCTTTTGCTTGTTGTAATGTTAAACCCTACTTATTTGATACCATTTTTTACAGGCTCAGGTTCAGGCTCAGGAAAATCTCTCCTTAACAACCAGACCCACTTCCCCTTTCTCGATCTCACTCGAAACCCTTCAAAATCAAATCCAGTAAATTTCTCCGACTGATTTTATTATTTTTTTAGTTGTTCCGTTTAGTTAACCAAATCCTGGTTGAAGATTGAGTTTCTGCGTATAAATACGTTTGCATTTAGGTACACATTTCAGGATGTGGAGTTACTACGACGTGCCCTGACGCATGCATCATACTCAGGAGAGAACAACAGAGCTTTGAGCGTTTTGGGAGAGAAGGTAATTGAAGGTTCGGTGTCTCTGCAATTGCTTAGCAAGGACATCGATATATCACCCAAGGATCTCAGCCGGGTTATTATGGATCTGTCTTCCAATGTGGTGACATCATGCGCTGCTGACGGAGGGCGCTTAGGTTTGCAGAAGATAATCAGGGTTTCTAGGAAGACCAATTCGTCGGCTCCTGCAGTGGTTTGTGGTGCTTTCCGGGCAATGTTCGGAGCAATTGCGATTGACAAGAGTAACTTGGACAGTGCGGGGAAGGTATTCTTGACACTTCATGGGAAAGGCATGCAGAAAGCTATGGCAATGTAAGTATTCAACTGATGTTGATGGTTGTTGATATATTTCTAGTCAGAGGGAACTTTGTGTATTAGTATGTGTTGAACAGTTGAAGAGTATCCACTCTGTTTTTAGCTTTGTATGCGCTGTGTAACTAGTTGACTTTGTAAAACTTAAACTATGTTGTGTATCTAAATCATTTGTGTGCACTGCAAGTGAAATCTTTTTCTTTATAACTGAGAAATTCGCGAGGGTCAGTGGTGCATGATGCAAAACACTTTGGCTTGAACCCATGATGTGTGCCTAACACCACAATTCGTGTTGCGTTCTAACCACTAGACCAAATCTCCAAGGGCCACTGCAATTGGAATATATTTTGAGCAGCAAAACTAGTATACAGATTGACATGAGTCATCTGGGATGATTGCATGCCCACTGTCTAGCAATCTATTATTCAAACAAAATGTTATTTATCTCACAAAGATCATGCAGGCATTATACTTGAGTTTTTAAAGCAGGTATTCTTAAGTGGAAAAAATACATTCTTCTCTGTGTTAATAGTTAGAATGTTTTGGGAGCAAATTCCATTATTCCATATTTGGTAATACCAGCAGTAGTTTGACATGGATTTTTCCCTGTGGTCACAAGATTTGTCCAAGTAAATGAATATCGTCTTTCCTATTAATTTTCCAATTTGTCATATTTAGTTTTGCTTTTTTCCAATTAATCTGGTCAATCAATATGTGTGTTGTACCTATGTTTCATTATTTTGATCATTTCATAGATCTGGCTTTTATTACTATGTGAATCACTGAAAATGACTGGGCTCTGTGTGGATAACGCGATGAGCAAGAGTTGACATGCACTACTCTATACATACATGAATTGCCACTTACACTTGATAAATGTTTTTCGATATGTCCTAGCACTACTCTAGTACTCTATTCCAACATGCGTTTCCTTGCCTTCTAATTAAAAAAATCCATTGAGAAGACCGAGGTAACATGAAAAAATCACAATTATTGTTGAACACATTTCATACTCAAAGGTGTTCTGCTAATGCACTATTTTGTTCAAGCAGATCATAAAGTTTATGGTGAGTCAATGGGCAATCATTTTTCTGATAGCAATATCCGACAGGGACAGCTTGTAACATGTTACTACTAGTTTATTTGAGTTAGATAGCAATTGATTACCATATTTGTGGGCAAATTATGTCTATGTGTCGAGACTTCATGGGAGCTTTTGCTAGCTCGGGAAGTAAGTATAGAAATGTCTTGTTTGAGTTAGATAGCAGTTGATTACCATATTTGTGGGCAAATTATGTCTCTGTGTCGAGACTTCATGGGAGCTTTTGCTAGCTCGGGAAGTAAGTGTAGAAATGTCTTGTTTGAGTACCTTCATCACCGACAACTTAAACATGGAGAAAGATTAATCAAATTTCAGATTTAGGTTGCTTTCTTCACAAAAAAACCAAGTCGGATCTTTAGTAATTCTTATGGAGTATTCTTGCTTTTATTACAGATGTTGTTCTATGTTCCTTTTTATCTCTGGTTGCAATGACTAGACTTGTTTTCTCACTATGAAAAGGCTATTGGGTGCCATCTAACTCATTTGTTTGTAGCAATTAGGTATATTAGAAAATGTAGTAGCATTCGTCACTTGCAGCATGGTTGTTACCATGTATTATAGGTCTTTGTCATCTGTTGGTTGGGTCTGCCTTATAATTGGGTACGACTTGGACCAAAAACTTTCAAGTTGTATCAAAATGTGCAAGAATCTGTGACTATTATAAGCCTTCTTGCCTTCGAAGTACTTCTTCACTTATGGTTAATTTTATACACCCACAAGTTGGTAGTATGTGCTGCTTTAGGTGGCTGGTGCCATCTATTGGCATCAATCCTGCGTTGGCAACTAAATCTCATTTGCAAGTTGATAAAGTTTAAAAGATTGACATCTTTGTCCGTGCTTTTTAATGCCATTGGAATTTGACATCACCTGATACTTTAGTGCATGTCCATTTCACATTTCTCTGCATGTTTTGGTTTTCTGTCTTTGCTAAGGATGAAAAGCCATCTCATAAAATCAACAACACGTTTTTATGCTTTAAAGTTAGGCACTTCTGTTTTTTGATCTTATCTGTTTGTCATCGTAAACTTGAGCAAACCTTGACTTCATTTGGTCAGGAATCTGATTATATATATATTTTTTTAAAAGGTCGGTCATTGATGTCACCTTTTTTTTTAAAATAAAATTTTACATTCTAAAGGCTATCAAATTCCAGTGAGGAAGATTCACAAAAAAGAAAGAAAACGATGAGCAAGAATATAGGTCCCTTCAGTTTGAAAAAGACGATTATCCACTCAAAAAGTTTCTACAAATACACTTGACGATTATCCACTCAAAAAGTTTGTGCAAATACACTTGACGATTCATTGTGCATGATGCCTAATTATGCGTTGGAGACGCGTAGCAGAATATTTTGTGGCGCTCAGGCTCAACCCATCTTCAATTACAAGCCTGGATATTTGTACAAAAAGCCAGGATTGATATTTTAACAATGGAACGAATTCAACCAACTTTTTCTTTTCAGAAAAATAAAAAAACAAAAGAAGACAAAACGCAAATCGTAATCTTACACGTAGCCAGGTGCAGATGCTGCCACTTGGCATGACAAAAAATTTCAATATTTTTAACATGAAACATAAATATACTATAAAAATTACTATAATATCAAATTTAAACCTATAGTTTACCAAGTATAACTAATACTTTGTCGTTTCAATTTGTTTGTTTGATTGATTTAACATGAAATTTTAAAAAATAAAGAACATTTTTTTAATTTTATTGTGTTACACTAGTATTAGTTATATATATAAATAAACAAATTAAAACGAAGTATCAAATTTTGTAACTAAAGCCATGGCTGAGTTGTGACAGCCATTTAGCGTAGCTGTACAATATACCCATACTGTACTCAAGTGAAGTCCCTTTAAAAAGAAAAAGAATATTCAGAGAGCCGGTCATATAACTCCAAAACTGTACTCAAAGTGAGCGGTACGCCTATATTATTTTAAACCGGTAATTCCCGGTGCCAGTCACTCCTTAACAGTTACAGCTCTGCAAAGGACAGATAGGACAAGTCTCGCAAGTGGATTTGTTTATATATAAAAACCCTGAATTCTCTGCCGCTGTATAATATTCCTACATTGGAACGATTTGGCTATGGAGGCACCTGAATTCTCACACGCATACACCCAGCCAACCGAGGAGACATCGGAGAAGCTATTCCAGAAGCGGCGTTGCTGTTTTTGCTTTCCGTCGTCGTCAGGAAGCGGCGGCTTGAAATTGAAATGGTGGCGTAAGGAACAGACTGAACAAGTCAAAGAAGGTTCTGTTTGGGCTAAAGGGATTAACGCCTTAATGAAGCTACGAGAGTGGTCGGAGATTGTAGCGGGACCTAGATGGAAAACTTTTATCCGGCGTTTCAATCGGAATAAAAATGGTGCGCAGGGGAAATTCCAGTACGATCCTCTCAGTTATGCGTTAAACTTCGACGAAGGTAATAATAACGGAGAGGAGGATGAGTACGGGCTCCGGGATTTCTCCACGCGCTACGCTTCAATTCCGGCGTCGGCTAGAGGGTCCTTGGATTTGGGCAGGGATGGGCCTAACTTCGTCTGATTGGCCCTTTGAATGCTGCAAAATCCCAATAGCACACAACGAGTTCAGTGGTGGAGAATGGAGATGAATCCTCAGAGCCTACAGCTCATCATGACTGGTTATTTTTCATTATTCGTAATGTATGATAACTGATATACTAGTACTGTATATTTTAGTATTAGTTTATACATTTCAATTGGCTAATGAGTTGGTCAATTTGTGCATAAATAAAGAAATTGAATGATAAAAGGATGATTAATTGGAGGAACAAGCTAGTTTTGTGGACTACTTTATTATTTGTTGTTGGGAAAATGGTTAAATTTGTCCCTGCACTTTTTTAGATTGAGTAACTGTGTTTGGTTGGAGGTATTAGATAATTCTTGGATTGTTTATTCCACAATTTTTACCATAATGATAAAATAAGTAAACCTCTCTCATATACATTGTGGGATAACTTACCCCTTCGTTTGGTTGGGAACAAGCTATTTCAGGATTAATTATCTTGGGATTACTTATCCCATTACTGTGGTATAAATTGTGGGATAAATTATCCTAAGCATGGCAACCAAACAAGACACAAAAAATTCATCTCATTACTATTTTCTTATCACATCCCTATTTATTTTTATCCCTCACACCAAACAACACGAGGTCTACTCATTCTATGTTGGAGCTTCATTACGATAGATGATTAGTTGATGTGTAGTATAACGAATAGACCAAAAATATAATGAAGTAAAATTGAGTAATTTTGAAAAGTATGAGATATTAAGATCTTTTAGCTTTATGATTCCTTTTTTGTTTGAAGATAAAGATTTAATGGATGAAAACAATGTTGTTCATTGAATCGCCAATTATACATGGTATGAACGGACAAAAGTGTAATGAAATCAAGAAATATCAAGTGATTTAGAATAGACAAGGATAAATTTGGATCTTTTCTCTTTGTTGGGAGATAAAGCTTTAATGGATTAGAAAAAGAGCGCCGTTTATGGAATTATCAATTTTGTAAAGTGGAGATAAACCTCCTTATCCATACGAAAAAGAACACAAGTGGAGATAATCCTTTGCCTTTCTGCTCCTTTCTACTTTACTTTTTTCCTATACTCTGCTAAGCTGTCAACTAGTATTACCCAGATTTTGATTTCTAAATTAAATTATGCCATTCTTTTTAATTGAATTAAAGTAGTCAGATCCTGACAAATTCATTCAAAGAAAATAAGGATAAGGAGTTCCTGGTAAGATATAATTTTTGGAACCTGGGCAAGCGGTGGCCACTTGGCTGTGACATAGGGGACTTACATTTGCTTCTTTGCAGTAATGAAAGAAAAAGACAAACACTAGTTTCAATTATTTTCACACAACCGTTAGAAATGTGCAGAAGCTGGTCCGAACATTACTGATATTAGAAAAAAAAAAAAAGGGTCATGCACTAGCTCGGATGTATTCGAATATCTTGAGGAAATTAAGACTAATTTTGTATGAAGACACCAACCATGGTTACAAAGCAATAGGTAAGGAATCAGGATTTTATTCACAGTGATGGACAACAGATTGCATAGATAGCACTCCTGACAAGAGAGTTTAAGTTTTACATAAAGCACATGGATTACACATTTTCTTGGATAAGGCAGGATCAAACAACAAAGTTGCTTTCATGGTTGAACACTAGGGGGTGGTTTTTCTGGTATTATGCGATTTTATATTCAGCAAAATGTCACCAACTACCCAGGGAAAGCCCAGACAATTAGCACTTTCGTGGCAGTAACTAGGATGATAAGTAACATGATACCATGCTGAAGCCAATTTCTGATGATCATCCTCCGTGCAGCAACCAGAGAACCACCCTTTGACCTCCTTGTGTAAGCTTTTGGCAGAAACCAAGATTCGATCTTTTAGTTCAAAGTACCTCCTGTTGTCCCGCTGCAGATACACAGACTTCTGGCGCAAATTGCCTGTCAGTATCTCAACTTCTTTCTCTGCTCCATAGTAGTTGAGTAAGCTGTTCATGCTATCCAAGTACATTTCTTTGTGAGTTTTAGCAGTTTCAATGAAGGCCTCGTAACCTTCAACCAGAAGGTCATGATCATAAGCATCCTGGATAGCTCTATCAGTAGAAAGGTCATCTGAGTTCCTACGAATATAAGACTTGATAACACCACGATAAAGCTTCCCTAGTACCCCTTCAGAAATGTACATGGGTTTGTCCCACCTCTCCATGAAATCGGGGAACTCTCTTGGTTTTAAAAACCTGGGCATCTCAGCTGCAGCTCCAGTTTTTGCAAAGTCCACAGCCATTGAATGAAGGGTTGCTAACTGGAGGCATTTTGAATTCAGAGCTTTATCTGGTTCACGATCTGCATGAACCAAATGTGCAGTAGAGATCGCACCTAGAGTATCGCTAATCATGTAATCAACAAAAAATCTCTGAATTTCCTGCAAAAAATCAGGGAAAGAAACAAGAGGTTTTCAGAAAAAAAAAAATCTTGATTCATGGAAGAAATAGCTCAAGCTACCTCTAGAGTGACTTCATGATCCATTATACGAGGTCTTCTCCCAGTGTAGTCCATGGGTGTCACTGTTTGATGAGGAATGAGACTTTCATCCCAGCATATGAAATAAAGATCTCCATCAAGATCACCACCAGAGCATTCATTTGGATGAGGCCTGCACATGACAATTCAGTACTTTTGAGTACTAAAGAACATTTAATTTCCTTTGAGCAGTACGAAGAAAGTTTTAAAGTTCTAGATTCGAGAACAGTCTTTTTTGATCTATTATTATAGTTGTTATTATTATTATTTTTTCCCTTTGAGGGGTTGAGGAGGAGGGGTGTGGAAGTACAATATATATATAATAAGTTTAGAAAGGGAAAATGTGGAAAGCAGATCTCTGCTCCAAGAAGGCAAAACTAAGCCAACTCTCTCTTCATACAAAAAGACATGAACCTCTAGCGAAAGAAGATATTATATTTAGTGCAATTACTAGAACTTTTTAATACCTATTACAAGTACTACACCTCAATCCCAAGGTAGTAGGGGTAGGCTATTAGTACTTATCGAAAAACAATTAATAGAACCTATTGGCACTAGCCACTTACTTTCAGTCATGTCCTAGTTTTAAGAATCCAAAACTTTGCAAAAAAACTTCTTTATCAGTCTTCATGAAGACCAAGGAAAAGAACAGTATATGGTAGACAAGTCAAATTAAGTAAAATAGTTGGGATATGAAAAGTTCCACAGAATATTGTGAACTGAATATTTTCTGCTCAAATATCATATATATGTAACAGTTAAACTCTACCTTTCTCCATTCTGAGGAAAAATAATGCAATCCACCCAGGTCTTCTCCTCTAATGTCACCTCATACACAGCCTCAAGTACTCTTACATCTCCAGGATGAAGACAAGGATTTTTTGTGACTACAACCTTACCTCTTACTACTGCAGTTGTTTCATCCACCTTCTGGAAGAAATTTTGCTGACCATTTTGTAGCTCAACCTTAGTCATGGTTATTCGTACATAAACCTGGCCATACTTCAATATACCTGTTTCATCTAGGCATCCTACTAGAATTCGACCTTTTGGAATGAATATACGACACCTACTTCTTAGGTCTGAAATCTGATTCTCAAAATGTGACTGAAGCATCATCGAGAGATAAGGCTCCTGATTGGGTGCGTATCCTTGGAGCAACATCCTCATTAAGATTTTTTTTACGTCACCACCACCCATGCTCTCCAAAACATCTAAAGCTGCCTCATTAGTGGTCAACATCTTGCCCAGAAGATGAAGATGATTATCTAGCAGGTCTTCTAAAGCTTTATCCTCAACTCCCAAAGTAGATAAAAGGATAACAATCTCCCGATTCAGATAGCAAGGCATTGCATCACTCCACTTGGTAATATTAAGCATCCTGTTCTTTGATTCAAATTTGAGCATACTGCCACGAAGAGATAGCTTTCGAAAGGAATTGCGGTCAACAGCTATCACACCTTTATAACCACCATATCTTATTTGAAATGCTGATGGGGTATGATTCAATCCACATTTCTGAGCAACTTGTCTGGCAAAAGCTTGGGAAATCTTTCCAATACCATCTGAGAAGCAATAACTAACACCATCAGAGGTCACTTCAATATCTGGAAGAATCTCAACATGCTGCAATTGAACCTCCATTGTTTGAACAGAGGTGCTAAACAATTGACCCATCCTTGCAGCACATTTCGAGATACTACGAATCTTGTTGAAGCACCCCATCCACTCTCTGATATCTTCTGCCTTGACATATTCATTAGAAGCAAACATCCAAACTGAATTTGAGCGAAGCTGACTGGCCGAGAATGCCAGGAAAAAGAATCTTTTAGTTCCAATAACAATTCCTTCTCGAAGGATAGACAAAATCCGATGATAGATTTTAGTTCTGTAAGGCTTTGCAAAGATACCTTGTTCAACACTCATAGAAACGGCATTAGGAAAAAGTTTACCCCAATCCTCCTCTACAAAAGTTACTCTCAAGAAATCAGAAGCATGTTCTGCAAAGTTCTTCACAATGTAATTGGAGGTTTCAAGCTCTGGACCCAGGCAGTAAATCTTTGATGGTGTTACCAAGACTCTGTGAACACTCATCATGCTATGATTCACTAACCTGCTGTAAGATGATGAAAGCTGGTTCTTATTGTTTTTACCCAAAACATGCAAGCGTGTCTTGATGAACGTCAAGGGCTCGAAACAGGTTGACTGCAACTTATGCATTTTCTGAAGGATCATCATTGCAGTGTTCAATTCTAATTTGCTAAGAACTTCGATGAGATCTGGATTAACAGCACCAAGACTAATTTTTTGAGTCTGTACGAGGGAATTAAGCTGGAAAAGGATTTCATAAGGTAGCTTCAGATCTGATGGGATCCTCACAAGAGGAACAAATTCAGAACCAGAATAAATATCTCCTACTTTATCCAGATCTAGATCTATCACATCCTTGTTGCAACATGGCAAACTAGAAAGCAAATCTGAACTTAACCATCCGTCTTCAGTTTCCCAGCAAAGAGAGGATGAACATCCGATAGACTTTATGTTGGAAAAATCAGTTGTGCGAACCCAAAGGAACTCACAATCTTCCTTGCAGATATGATACCTGTCAGCGCTGAACTTGGAAGCAACAGCAGGTCCAGAAACTCTTTGGCATAGCTTTGGTGCATGTTTTAGCTGAAAGCAAAAAAAATTACTGAAATGAAAAAGAACACCTTGGTTCGTTTCTTTTTTCTAATAGATATTTATAAAAGATTGTAAAGTTGACTCTAACCAATCAAGATATATAACATATTGGAAGGACAAAAATGTTCCATCTTTTCGAGAAAAAAAGAAGAAGAAGAAGAAGAAAGGTATGAATTCCTCAAGAACAGTTTTTGCCTCAGAAATAAAGGTTAAAGGATCGAAAAATTTCAGCCATGCCAACATTTCATTTCAGCATAATGTTAGTCCATAACCTTCAGAGGATTTCACTTCTCTTCCGAATTTTTGTTTCTCTTTTCAAGGTAATATCATAGGTATATCTTTTTATAAAGTAATCAACCGGGATAGGATGTTGTCTATCGTTGTTTTCTATTGCATGTATCACATAAATCAATACAAAAAACAGTTATCCCTTTGTTCTAATGAGTAGTGGAAGAAATTAAATTCAGACTTCTTTGTAAGTCAGAGACTAGTCAATGCATAACAAATGTGCTCTTAGACCAAATAGAGACAGAAGCACCATGACACATGCACAATCCCATCTAACTTAACCTGCCATGAGAATAGCCTTAATATCCCCAAAGTTTGTTAAGACTTCTACTGATCCTTTTGTTAGCACCACTTTTAGTCTACCAATGTTTTACACATGGAAGATTTAAGGAAATTAAGTTTTTTATTTTTTATTTCTATTTGCAGTAGATTACTACAGCTTTTTAGTTACTTGTTTTTCCTATTTTCGTGTAGCAGTTGTTGCAGTAAGGAGGTTATTTCTCCACTTTCTCATTTCAGTTGTAGTAGGAAGCTACTTCCTTGTTTTTAGATGGGTGGTTAATCCACCAGTGTTGCATTTAATGTTATTTGTATTTAGTGAAATGATAAGCAGAAAATTAGTCAAGTTTTTGAGTACTTCAAACTCAAGAGATAGCAGGTTCTCTATTAACGAACCAGCACCATAGGTAGAAAACAGAAAACTTCAGATTTTATCTTGCAGCATCCCATAACTAGATCCATAACCGGGGACCATAACAACTTGGTATCAGAGACGGATGTTATAGGAGATCAAATTCAACATCAACTGGCACAATTAGTCAACTTGTTTCAAGAAGAACGTGCAGCCAATATAGCGAGACAGGAAGCAATAAATGCTCGCTTAGATGCACTCACAAAGGATTTAGCAAATTCGAAGGTCGATTCTGATTCAACTAAACATATTAGTCAAAATCGTGGTTGGAAGGGTAAAAAAAGAGTAGCAGGAGGGTCAGGATCAAAAGTAGGAGGAAGTTTCATCATTCCTCGACATACAAAGTTGGATTTTCCACGATTTAATGGTCAAAAGGACCCTTTGGGATGGTTGAACAGATGAGAACACTTCTTTCGACACCAACAAACTGGGGAAGAAGATATGGTTGGACTTGCTTCTTTTCATTTGGAGGGCAATGCACAACTTTGGTTTCTTCAACTAGAGACTGAACTGCCTCAACTGTCTTGGGATGACTTCAAACGTCATTGTAATCTTCGTTTTGGGCCACCAATCAGAAGTAAAAAATTGGGAGAATTGGCTAAGCTACGTCAGATCGGGTCTGTGGCAGATTACCAAGAAACATTTGAGCAGTTAATTTCGCGGGCTGGTACACTCACAGTCACAAAAAATTGAACTTTATATTAGCGGTCTTACTGATTATATAGCAATTGAGGTTGAGTTGCATAATCCTCCAGATTAGGCTACGGCGATGAGTTTATCCCGATTTTATGAGCGCAAGGAACAACTCATTTGTTCGCAATTGTTAGATGCTTGCACATCAATGACAATAGATTTTTCACCTCAACAATATGTCAGATTTGTGAAGAAACTGACCAGATCTGAAATGGAGGAAAGGCGACGTAAGGGACTTTGTTTCAACTGTGATGAACCATTCACTCGAGGTCATCAGTGCAAGAAGTTTTTCTGGATTGACTCTATATACAATGAGGAAGAATTTGTTAGAAAAGGGGGAACTACTAATATTTTCCACACTTAGCGCTTGAGGGACGCGCGCTTTGAAGAGGGGAGTAATGTTAGCACTCCTTTTAGTCTACCAATGTTTTACACATGGAAGATTTAAGGAAATTAAGTTTTTTATTTTTTATTTCTATTTGCAGTAGATTACTACAGCTTTTTAGTTACTTGTTTTTCCTATTTTTGTGTAGCAATTGTTGCAGTAAGGAGGTTATTTCTCCACTTTCTCATTTCAGTTGTAGTAGGAAGTTACTTCCTTGTTTTCAGATGGGTGGTTAATCCACCAGTGTTGTATTTAATGTTATTTGTATTTAGTGAAATGATAAGCAGAGAATTGGTCAAGTTTTTGAGTACTTCAAACCCAAGAGATCGCAACCAGCACCATAGGTAGAAAACAGAAAACTTCAGATTTTATCTTGCAGCGTCCCATAACTAGATCCATAACCGGGGACCATAACATCCTTCCCAACCTTTTCAATTTTTAAACAGAGGCTTTTACTGATCTTGCATCCTAAGTACTTCAGAATCCTCATGTTCATTAGTCATAACTGCCGCAAGACTTTGGTAGGATCATCTAACAACTCAGAAACCATACAAACTGTGTTAAATGTATAACTGGTAAACAAGTTTCATAAAAGATCAGAAGAAAACTGATTCCCTCAATTCAACACAGAAGGAAAGTGCTGAACAGCACTGGTTCCTCTTCCTTTTTTTTTTTTTTGATAAGGAGTACTGATTCCTCCTTCAAAGTTTTACCTCTGACTTTCTATATAATATCCTTTTTTTTTCACTTGCACTATATAATATCCTTGACGTTTTAATGTAACTAAAAGTTCAAAAATGTCCTACCAACTTCTTTCTATAGTGAAAGTGAAACAAGCTGCAACATAATATGCATGTGTTCACAGAACAAGCATAGATTACATCTTCCCCAAAAATTGTGCAGCTCACAATCTGCATGAATTTTGCAGCTTATTTTAACTTATGAATGACTTTTCATAGCATAGACAACCAAGAATGTCCTTCTCCTTCAAATTGGAGATTTACCAAAAAGCAAATGTGCAACTGCAAGTGATGAAGAAAACTTTATTTTTTTATAGGCCACTTTGTAAAGGTTGTCCTTGCATCCTTACTAAAGCATATAATACGCTTTGGGGTTACTTGATACAAATTACAATTGGAACTGGAAGCAGGAGGTTTTGACTAATGTTCAGCTAGCATAAGTGCATGTAGGGGTTCATTCAGTAAACTTGGTTTGTTATAAGTCTGAGAAGTTAACACATTTGTTCCGAATAAGTTTTACATTAGAAGTTCTATTAAGCATTAATCTAATTGATCCTCTTTCCATTGAGACTCCATCCCTGTGAATTAGTGACTGTGTGAGTTCAGCTGAGCATGCTTTCGAAATCGTGCTACTTGCCTATTTATTCTTACTTATATAATTGAAAATCCATTTGCAGTGCTATAAACAGCTCTTACCCTTAGTTTCTACAGCTGAGCTTTTACTCTACCATTTATATTTTCTTCTTCAACCTTGAAATTGTATCACTATTATATGAAGTCTAAACGCGCGCACACACACACAACTCACAACATACTCCAAGCCCTAAATGTAAATATAACTAAAAATTTAAAGATGGGTAGCAGAAAAATCAAACCTTCAGAAGAAGTGCAGATTTTTGGTTTTCCAAAGAGCACACAGTAGCCTCGGCGACGTCGCCAAACTGTACTTCCAACCTATAACACTCATCAGCATGACTAACCCAGAACTCAAGACACTTCCTTTCCGGCATGATCAACGTTTTCACATCTTCCCAAGTCTCCAAAACCTGCATAACATCATTCTTGACCAGTAACCCAGTATGCAAGATTCCGTCCTGGAATCTGCACTTAGGTTCAACGGGCCTTGCAATGATATCATCGAAAGACGAGACCAGTGAGAGTTGGTGCCCTTTAAAGAGTACGTTCCCTTGCTCCGACAGTGATAAACAGTGTAATTTGTCTTGCAATGTTTCGAATTGAACTCTACCATGGCCTCTCGATTTCCAATTCTTATGCTCAGAGAAAATATCACAGGCAAAGACTGATCCTTTGCCGATTAAAGAGTCGAAGAAGTCGAAAAGATCTTTAGCAATAGCAGATTGGGGTATATTTGAGACCCTCACAGTTGCTGTAGCTCTCTTCTCAACACCCATGACTTGTTGGAATGATGAATTGGAAAGCTTAATGCGATTTTTACTGCTCTTTTCTTGCTAGTGCTTGGCCCAATATGTTTTTCTCCGCCCCATGTCTATATCCGTGTAGGAGCTGGAGACTTGAACCTAGGCTGCTTATCGCACGGATTAGAGGGACAATTTTATTTAACGGGTTGATTTATTAGTTATTGATTTTAAAATATATTATTCTTTTAGCCAATCAATATGATATTGATTTATTTGGTAACGGATTAACAATTACCACACCATTCCTTATTAGTAAAGCATGTATTTTTTGCAAGGTTTGTTGAGCTTCTTCATGTAACAGACATTGTAAAAGTAGTCCGTTAAACGATTGCCGATCAAGACATCGTAATAATATATAATTTTAAAATCTTGATAAATTTAAGTGGTGTATGAGATTAGCAATCAAGTTTGAGACTTAAGTAATTGAGTTGCTCAATTCCAAAACAGAGAGCAAGATTGAACAAGAAGGGTCTAAGAATAATATTACTATTAGAGTTAATAGTAATATAATAATAAATACAATAGAAAATTAAATGTGTTTTGAGTTTTCAATTTAGGGCTAACAGTATATAATTATATATTATGGTAAAATATTAAATGAGACTTTAGGCCTTTAGGGTTAGTATTATATGTTCTTTATTAGTTTATATATCTAGAGTAAGAGTGTAAGTATGATATTTTTTAAAGGCTAAATGGTTTATTCAATAAGGAAATTGAGTAATTTATTCCCGCATTGATAAGCCATTAATTATAAAATTTTAATCATTTACCATCCGTTTATCTGATAACACAATACTAATAAGCCAATAAGCTAATTTTACTGTTTGCCTATCGGTTACAATTTGATTTTGAAAGCTCCTACTCGAACCCTCTACCAAGGTTATTCCATATTTGTATAGACTAGAATTTGATACCTATAATTAAGTATGAAAGAGTTTGAATCAAATTCGATAAATAAAAGTTGTTATGAATTCTGAAGCATTTTTGTCAACTTCAGCTTTAAATATTTCTAAATTCAACTCAATATCGTTCAATATTTTACTTCATTCGTTCACTTTTGACTTGTCACATTCATTAAGAAAATAATTATTTATATAGGTATTTTACCAAACTATCCCCTATTAAATGATGTTTTGAAAAGTAAGTATTTAATATGTCAAAATGACAAGTAAAAATAAAAATTTATTTTAGAAATAAGTGACAAGTAAAAATAAACCGTATTTATTTTTTTAAAAGAACTTTTTTAATTCACAACTCAAAATTCAAAATTATATACAGGGGCGTGTTTTTGAATTATAGAAGACAATTAATGTCGCTAATGAATGAAATGATACGCTTTTCAACTTTTAGGATAACAAAATTATTAATGAAAAAAACAACTTTCCATGTTCATTGGGTGATATATCGGAAAAAAGTTTGAAATATATTTGAACTTTGATCGAAATTATTGTAACAATATCAAACTTTGAATTTATTTTTTTTACCCCCTGCACTATTTAATAGTGTATTTTAAAGGTATAAATGTGCATACGTGAATATCATAAATATTACATAATTATAAATAGTAATGAGTCCATGTGGGCACATATATACCTTTAAAATACACTATTAAATAGTGCAGGGGTAAAAGGTCATCCATAAAGTTTGGTATCGTAACAACAATTTCGGTCAAATATGGAGTATTTTTCAGACCATTTTCCCTATAAGTAACAAAAACATAAATAATATTTTATTTATTTTAATTTTTTTTCTCACTTTCTTTACTTTGTTTTTTTTATTAAATATTTTTTTTTATTTCTTGACAATTATTTAATTTTAATTTTCAACGTGGCTTGTGTAAAACCACGTAAATAAAAAGTAATTTATACTCTACTTATCTTTAATTTAAGACTATAAAATTCAAGTCTTCTTTATTTTTTTAAACTTTATAACAAATCAAAATCAAATAACCAAATTAAAACCAAAAAAATTACTCCATACTAAACAAACAAAAATTCAGTTGCTTCCAGAAATTGAACGGTTATATAATATGCTGGTCTAGGAAAGTAAATTAACATATCTCTAGACTCTAATATTATATTTTAATTTTTAATAAAAGTTCATTACATCAAAATTTTGAGATCCTTACATCATACATCAAAATTTTGAGATCCTTACATCAAACACCAAATCGAAGAATTAAACTTTTGAAAAAATAATATTGACACCAAATTGAAAAATCAAAAAATCAAAATCAAAGAATTAAATTACTTCGATTTAATTTTTTAATTTTTCAATATTTATGACCACCCCTAATAAAAGAGCTCGATTGCGATTTGCTTGATAATGCTAGCATGGATTACTCCCTGAACTTTGAGTTAGCTTTTTGCAAGATTGCATCATAAGGTAATCTTTCTTTCCTTTTTGTGTTATTAATCAATAACCATATATATATATATATATGTGTGTGTGTGTGAGATGATTTATGCAATATTTGAAAGGGAAAAATTGATTGTAGTGGCAAAGTAAGCTATGCCAATTAAATAACCCAAGATCTTTCGTTTCCCTGAAAATGTCGGCACATTATTAATTATTATGAAATAAAAGTCAAGTTATGATAAAGGCTAAGAAGTAAGGGTGTCTATTGAAATATCATATTATATCAAAATTTTTAATATTGTGATTTTGATATTATGGTATTTGGTGTGATAAATGGTATATATTTTAAACTTTTTCTATATTCAATACGGTATTTGGTATTTAGATATAACATATCGAAATACCAAATACCATATCGAAATTCATAGATACATAAACAAATATGCAACCTAGTATTAGTATAAACTAAATGTTTAGTAGTTAAAATTTTGACTACTTTATTTTGATTGAAATGTATTTGAATTGTAATTGATTAACAAAAGGAGTTGTTTGTACTTTATTTTGCATATATATTTCTATATCTGTAATGTGTTAGTATGATATAATTGAGACTTTTTTTAAGGGAAAATTACGCGGTTAAGCAAACTTATACTACTTAATTACTCATCATAGCTATGGTTTGCTATAATTACCACTCACGACTAACATTATACATTAATTACGTGGGCTGACTTTGAGTTTGTATAATTTGCCACGTTTGTATATGTATAATTCGCTAGAATATACAAATACATATGTATAATATACAATTATCTAACCTATATACATATACAATTCACCTCTCTCCCACTCTCTGCCCTCTCTCGCTCGCCTCTCTCCTCC
>JAJOOH010003418.1:0-40159 GCA_029582605.1 Solanum gracilifrons | reverse complement strand
CCCCCCCCCCCCCCCCCCCCCACCTTGTTGCCATAAAGAATTGAGGTAGAGAACTTTGTGTATTAATCTCTGCTCATTGTAACTATTCATTGGAAAATGTGACATTCTTGACTATTTGAGCAGAAGGGTTTTGGTTGCTACTGTAAAAATGTCAGGGAATCGCCGAATATTGAAGGGTTAGGAGCAAAATCTCCAATTTTGGTGAAGAAAAATGGTTTCTTGACGGAAGAAACCGGGAACTAGAAAGGGGGATTTTGGTCTGCTGGTAATTAAATAGACAAAGAGAGGTTAAGCAAAAACAATATGTCAAGTTTGGACCTAAATTATTTTCCTTTTTTTTTTAACCACTCTTTGTTTATTTAATTACCAGCAACCCAAAATCCTCATTTTCAGTTCCCGTTTTATGCTTTCAAGAACCCATTTTTTCACAGGAGCTGGAGATTTTTCTCCAAACCCTTCAATTTTCAGTGATTCTCCAGTATTTTTACAGTATCAGACAAAAACTTTTTCTTCAACTAGTTCAAGAATGTCACATTTTCCAATGAATCGTTACGATGAGCAGAGACTAATACAAGATGTTCTCTACCTCATTATTTATGGCATCAAGGTCCCCCCAACCCCACCCCATTTCCTCGCCAATATCCATCCCCAAACCCCAGTGAGTCTACAACTTTCCAGTTCTACTCAGTTCAAGAAATGAAATATGCAGAAATCAAAAAGGCTGAAGGAAGCTATAATAGTATCTGATGTTGAATGAATTTTTCAAAATCCTACTCAAATGGCTCCGACATGAAATTCGGCTGGCCCAGTTTTACTGCACAACCAAATTCCCAACCCCATTTGCCCGCTGTTGAAGAATTGGCTAGTGTTGCTGGGAATGGAGCGTAGCAATGGGCATTGAAGGCGGTATCGGAGTATTTGAAATACTCAATTGAGGATGATGATGGGGATATGTATGAGGTTGAGGATGATGATGTTACAGAAGTGGAAAAGGGGGAGAAAAATTTGAACTTTATCGCGAAGTTGTTTTAGGAAGATGGTGGATTGAGAGAGTATTATGAGAAATACAGTGAGAGTGGCGGGGAATTTAGTTGTCTTGTGTGTAGTGGGGTTGGTAAGAAAGGGTGCAGTAAGAGGTTTAAGGATTGTGTGGATCTTGTTCAGCATTCGATTACTATATTAAACACGAGGCAGGCACATAGGGCTTATGGTCAGGAGATGAGAGTGAGGATTACGGACCTTACATCCCATCTGTGGAATTTATATTAAATTTTATCCAATGGGTCCAAACTACAATCCATAGAAGTTTCCACGGACCATAGATCCAATCCATAGAATTTTTATTCAATTTTAAGTCTCAAAAACTCATTGTATGGGTCCAAACTACAACCCGTAGAAGGTTCTATGACCCGTGGATGGATCTGTAGGAATTGGACCCCAAAATTTGTCTCTCTAACGTTCTTCCATGACTTGACAGCACTATGACCCGTAGAAGGGTTTCGTAGTTCGATGCTTCAGAAAACTCTGTTGTGGTAGTCTCTGGTAAAACGACCACAACCTTTTACTTCAAACTCGAAATGAGGCAAACTTGATGGTGTTGCAAAGAGGACTCATAGAACTTTAATTTGATAGGTTATAGACCACTTAGTTCATTATGTATTGAGAGATATGATCATTTGAAGTTAACCTAAGTATAATCTTACATCAAAACTTACTCGGTAAGGAAGCTTTCCACTCAAGTTTGTGCTAGGGGATTCTGGTGATCTTAATTCATATCAAAATCCATTCACACACTAAATATTTGACCTAATCGCCTAAGCAAAATTTAAGAATCACCCGATATAACTTTTTTGCAAATAAAACATTGTTCGAGCCTTAGCTTGGAAATTTTCGGGGTGTTACAATCTCTCTGTTACCATTTAATTTGAATTGACCGCGACATCAATGTGAGTCTTAGTTCTGCTTTCTGACTTTTCTTTTCGATTTTCAAAATAATGGTACATGCAAGAGAGAGTGAACCTTGTAGTCAATAACCTGGTGCATAAAGTCTCATAAATTACACTTCAATAAGCTAAGAAACTTCTAAAATTCCTTCTTTTACTAGAGCTGAATGTTTCAAAATTTTGTTTTTGATCCTCATTAAACTTACCCATGATCATTCTTTATCCTTTTACGTTTTAGAGTTTGTATATCATTTATAGTAATGATATGTTGCAATGGTTGCACCAAATTTTAAATGTATCAGAAATGTTTCGTCTCTTTCGCTAATACTTTGATGTACATTCTGAAATGCTTATTTGGATTCCAGTTTCTACTACTATCTAAATAATTACTAATATAATAACTATAAAAGTGACAACAACAACTACTAAAGAAAATTACATTAAATTATTAAGCCGAATTACCATGTACTCCTAGTGTGAGCAAAAACATTTTAGTTATACAAGTATTATTAGTTAATTAATATGATTTGTATTATGTGAGTATTAATTATTTCATCTTTTACTCTACATAAAATAGTATAATAATTTCCTCATAATTTATACATATATTAGTTATCGGATTTCTGGGTTAAAAATTAAATGTCGTATTAATTTTATACATGAACTTATTTTCTAGCTAGTTAAAAAACATTAAATAACTCATACAAAAATTAATAACTAAATGACTTCTTTATTAGCTACCAAACAACCCCTTAGTGGTTTGATACGAGGATAAGAGATTTTAATCTTTAAATAGTGTGATACCCAGGATAAGATGAGGTATCTCTTAGTTAAAGTGGCATGTTATATTTGATTGACAATACAAATTTATCCTTAACCCAATAGGTATAAAATTTATTCTCAACTTAATCATGAATATTCACCTTATCTCGTCCAATTTGTACAATATAATTTTATCCAGCTTCTAAATAGAATAAACTAGTTCAAAGGAATCCAAGAGGAATTTAGTGCGCGAACCAAACGATCATTATGTTTTAAGAGATCGTTTGGTAACTGATTAAAGTTATGGAAATATTAGTAATGTAAAAATTAGTTATGAGTGAATTTATGTGTTATTTTATGCATGTATTAATTATTCCACCTTCTATGTCGCATAAAACTAGAAAATAACTTCATTATCATAATAATTTGTTCTTTACTCAAAATCTACATTTTTTTTGGTTAAATAGAGATAATTTATTTATATATAATATGCATCGTTACACGACCAGTGGCCTCAGATATTACAGACATTTATTCTGTCTACTACATTACAGACATCTAGATTAGCTACTACATTATCAATAGTACCATCCGATAGAAGAGGTGGCACTATGTGCTTATCAAAAGTTGTTCCTTCCATGTCTTTTCTGAGTGCTTTCAGTGCAAACACGGGTGGAACTATCCATTCCACAAAATTTATGTCCAGCTTAAGTCTGCTTCCTTCTTTAGCTAGTATATCGGCCAACTGGTTTTGCTGCCTGCGACTATAGCTGATCTGCGGGCTCCCCATTAGCCGGAGCAGCTCCCTACATTCAGATATAATGTTTGTAAAAGAGTTGTGGCCATTTTGTATTACCTTAATGACTTCTGTTGAATCAGTGTTAATTTGTATCCTTGTGGTGGGTAATGGCATTGCCATCTTTAGCCCAATCAAGAGTGCTTGAAGTTCCACATGAATAATCGAGTTAACATTTAGTTTTGCAGTGAAACCTTTCACTCAATTCCGCTTGTTATCCCTTACTAATCCACCTGCACTACATATCTTAGACTCATAATTGTAGGACCCATCTATATTTAATTTGAAGCCACTATATGGTGGTTCCCATTATAGTTTGGATATATCTTGGTTTCGTTTTCTAGAGTTGAATCCTAAGTAATAAAATTTCATAGCTTTATTTTTAGGAAGGTTGGTTGGTATGTTGATCTCTGTATTATTGTGGTAGTTATGATTTCTATTTAACCAAATGTTCCATATATAGAAGGGGAAAGCAAATTTCCACTCCATACCATTTGGGGGACTTTGGTTGTTTATTTTCCTTATTGCAAGGAGCCATTCGACTTCATCCACCTGCACTACCTATCTTAGACTCATAATTGTAGGACCCATCTATATTTAATTTGAAGCCACTATCTGGTGGTTCTCATTGTAGTTTGAATTTATCTTTGTTCCGTTTTCCAGAGTTGAATCCAAAGTAATAAAATTCCATAGCTCTGTTTTTAGGAAGGTTAGTTGGTATGTGGATCTTTGTATTATTGTGGTAGTTATGATTTTTATTTAACCAAATGTTCCATATATAGAAGGGGAAAGCAAATTTCCACTCCATACCATTTGGGGCACTTTGGTTTTTTTATTTTCCTTAGTGCAAGGAGCTATTCGGCTTCGTCCGGGTATAATATGTGTTGTATGTATTGGTTTAGACCTATTCCAACCCAGAATTGGTTGGCTTTGCTACATTCCATAAATATGTTTTTTGTAGTTTCTGTTTGACCACACACTATACAGTTTGGGCTTTCACTAACTCCAATTGTATGTAAATGTTGGCCAGAAAGCTGCCTCCTCCTCCATTTTCTTAATTTATTTCTTGCTACCCTTATTTTCCACAGCAACCCTCCATAGTACTTCTTCTCTTTATAGATCCCAACTCATCACTCAGCAAGAATTTTTACCCATAAATTCCACCCCACAACTTTTTTTGAAGTCACAAAACCTACAAAATTATCCAAAACTAAACCTTGTTCATACCTAATTCTTGAACATGATTTTGGGTTTGTTAGTCTTTAATTTGGTCAAGGATTGTTGCTTAAAGTCCTATATTCTTGTGGGTCATTAGACGTTTGTTTTATCTTAACTACTTAGAGTTATTAGTGGTCTATTTTCTCTCTTCTTGGTAAGTGTAAGTATATATTAAGTCAGCGTAATCTCATTAAAACTGATCACTGCATATCCCAATTGTTTGTGTTACTTTTTTCAGCTATCTCTACTGTAGAAATTTACAATTGGTATCAGAGCCCCCATTGGGCTTGTAGAAAAAGAGTGAAGTCGGAATCTTCGAGTGATCAAACGTTGTGAGAATGAGTGAAAATAAGACTCTGGCAAAAATTCCTCGCTTTGTTGCTCACTATGACCACAGGAGAGAACTAATGGAAAATTTTCTTACGGTAAAAGGTTTATGAAATTCGGTGGAGATTGATTTTGAAGAGCCAAGAGAAGGGACAATACTGATAGAATCACAATAGGTGCAACTCGATGATGCTATAATCAAGGATTAGCAAGTCAAACATTATCTATTTCGGGAATTGATCGAACTATTTTTGAACAAATTTTGGACGGCCGCACATCCAAGATTGTTTGGGACTCAATGAAGCGGAAGTTTGGAGGAAATTCGAAGGTGAAGAAATCTCTTCTAAATTCATTAAGAAGAGAGTTTTAGGTTCTAGCAATGAAGAGGGATGAAACCATTATGAGTACTTTGCAAGACTGATGATCGTCTTAAATAAGATGACAAGCAATGGAGAAGATATGCCTGAGAAAAATTGTTGAAAAAATTCTATGAACTCTAACTGACAAGTTCACATATGTTTTAGTATCCATCAAAGAATCAAAAGATACTGACAACATGTCAATCGATGAATTACAGAGTTCGTTAGTGGTGAATGAACAAAAATTCCAACGACCAAGCAATGATGATGAGGATCAAGCTCTGAAAGTAGAAGATCATTTAGGAACAAGCAATAGAAGGAGAGCACCCTACAGAGAAAGGGGAAGAGGAAGAGAAAGAACAACTTTCAACAAAGCAACTGTTGAATGCTATAAATACCATAACTTAGGACATTTTCAATTTGAATGTCCAGTGTTGAATAAGGAAGAAAATTACATAGAATTGGAAGAATAATATGAGTTACTGTTAATGGCCTATATAGAACTACACGAAGCAAAGAGGAGCTATGCATGGTTTTTGGATTTTGGATGCTCAAATCACATGTATGGGAATCAAGATCTATTTTCAGGCTTGGACACAAATTTTTCTCACACTGTCAAGCTTGGAAACAATACAAGAATGAAGGTTGGTGGAAAGGGAACTATGAAGTTATTCTTGCAGGGGGTTAGTTATTCCGTTGGTGATGTATATTAGATTCCTAAACTCATAAATAATCTCTTGATCATGAGTCAACTTCAAGAAAAAAGGATTAGTTGTGCTATTTCAGGATGATGTGTGCAGTGTTTATCATCCACAGAAAGGAAAGATGGCAGAATCCCTTATGAGTGCAAATCAAATGTTTGTTTTTCTTGCTGAGCCCTCATCCACAAAAATTGAAGCAAGATGTCTCCAAATCAGTGATACATATCAGTCAACTCTTTGGCACTAC
Source organism: Solanum gracilifrons (assembly GCA_029582605.1). Classification (NCBI taxonomy): domain Eukaryota; kingdom Viridiplantae; phylum Streptophyta; class Magnoliopsida; order Solanales; family Solanaceae; genus Solanum; species Solanum gracilifrons. The sequence continues at coordinate 33,806 of JAJOOH010003418.1, read as the reverse complement.
CGTTATGACCATCTCAGTTACAAAGGCATGCACACCTTGAAATACAAAAATATGGTGAAAGGTATGCCACAAATTATAGCGCCAAGCACCACATGCGAGGCATGTATGAAAGGCAAGCAACATCGGACTCCAATTCCGAAAAGGAGTCTGTGGAGAGAAACTAAAAAATTTGGTCTAGTTCATGCGAATCTTTGTGGTCCTATTTCACCAGCCTCAAGCAGCCAGAAGAGGTACTTGTTGTGCTTTATATAGGATTTTTCTAGGAAAGCGTGGACTTATTTTCTTTTAGAAAAATCAGAAACATTTTATAAATTTAAGTATTTCAAAATACTTGTGAAAAAGAAACTGGGATGCCCATTAAATGCTTAAGAACAGATAGAGGAGGAGAATTCAATTCAGTAGAATTCAATTGTTTTTGCAAACAACATATAGTAAGGAGACAACTGACGACAACATATAATCCACAACAAAATGGAGTGGTTGAACGCAAGAGCCGTACAGTAATAAACTTGGTGAGAGCTATGTTGACAGAGAAGAAAGTACCTAAGCTTTTCTAGCCACAGGCAGTTACGTGAACAATTAACGTCTTGAATCGATCACCTACCCTAGCTGTAAAAGATATGACCCAGAAGAGGCGTTGAATGGAGATAAGCCATCAGTTGATTATTTTCGGGTGTTTGGATGTGTGGGGCATGTTCATATTCCAGATGCTAGGAGAACCAAACTTGGAGATAAAAGTGTGAGTTGTGTTTTATTTGGAGTTAGTGGTGAATCTAAAGGTACATAATGTTTGATCCGGTTTCCAAAAGAATTATAGTTAGTCGTGATATAATTTTTGAAGAACATCGTATGTGGTATTGGAATGTAGATTCTAAATGAGAACAACTAATGGAATTAGATTGGAGAGACAACATTGAAGAAGAGAACATAGCTCAAGAAGGATAAGTCACTGAAGCCGACAGTAATTCATCACCGTAAAATAATTCACCAGATACTGCACCAGACATGGTAGTAAGGGAGAACAGAAATTGATGTCCACATGTGTGGTCGGTAGATTATACTTTCGATGAAGGTTTATCTAAAGAAGATGAAACAAGCATGGCCTTTTTGATGATATCAGATCCTACAGGCTTTGAGAAAGCTGTCAAAAGCCAAAAATGGAGACTGTCCATGGATGAAGAAATCAAATCCATTGAAAGAAATCAAACTTGGCGTTTGATGGAATTACCTACTAATGTAAAGAAAATTGGAGTAAAATGGGTTTATAAAACCAACCTAAATAACCTTGGTGAAATTGACAAATACAAAGCAAGATTGGTGGTTAAAGGCTATACCTAGGAACATGGGATTGATTATACTGAAATTTTTGCACTTATGGCCAGAATGGATACAATGAGAATGATCATAGCTTTTGCGGCTCAAAGGGGTTGGAAATTGTATCAATTAGATGTCAAATCAGCTTTCCTATATGGAGAGTTGAGGGAAGATGTCTTTGTAGAACACCCGAAAGGTTATGATAAAAAACAAGTGAGCAGCTGGCGTATAAGCTACAAAAGGCACTTTATGGACTAAAACAAGCACCTAGGGCTTGGTTTAGTCAAATAGAGCCCTATTTCATCAAGGAAGGATTCGGAAGCAGCTCCAGTGAGCAAATATTCTTTGTCAACAGAAAGGGAGGTAAAATACTCATCATGAGTATTTATGTTGCTGGTCTTATATTTAGTGGTGATGATGAAGACTTGTTGTGTGCATTTAAATGTTCCATGAAAAAAGAGTTTTGATATGTCAAACTTAGGTCAGATGAGGTTCTTTCTTGGAATAGAGGTGATACAAAGACCTGATGGTGTTTTCATATGCCAAAGGAAGTATGCAGCTAAAGTTTTAAACCGATTTTGAATAGAAAATTACAATTCAGTTTGTTATCCTATCGTTCCAGGATAAAAGATTGGAAATATGAAGATGGCATAAAGGTGGATGCAACCTAATACAAACAGATAGTGGGAAGTCTGATGTATCCCACAACTACTCGTCCTGATCTCATGGTCGTTGTAAGTCTTATTAGTCGTTTCATGGCATGCCCAACACAACAACACTTTGCAGTAGCGAAAAGGGTAAGGTACTTACAAGGTACTGTTAACTGTGGTGTGTTTTATAAAAGGGGAGGAGCGAGTGAGCTGGTTGGATTCAATGATAACGACTATGATGGCGACGTGGAAGATAGCAAGAGTACTTCAGGCTATGTATTTATGATGAGTGGAAGAGTAGTAGCTTGGTCATCTCGAAAGCAACCTATTGTCACCTTGTCAACCACAGAGGTTGAGTTGTTGCAGCTGTGGCATGTTCTTGTCAAGCTATTTGGGTGAGGAGGATCCTAAAAGAAATTGGTCATTTGCAGGTAGTTGATACAAAGTTAATATGTGATAATGCTTCAACTATTAAGCTGTCCAAGAATCTGGTTTTACATGGTCGCGCTAAGCACATAAGGATAAGATTTTATTTCCTAAGAGATTTTACTAGAGAAGGAGTTGTTAATTTGTTGTTTTGTGGCACTAGAGATCAACTCGCAGACATGCTGACAAAACCTCTCAAAGTTGAAGCATTTCAGAAACTGCGTGCAGAGCTTGGCATGTGTTTCCATTCAGATTTGAGCTAATTCTTGACAAGAGGAATAAGTTCAAGGGAGGGATTGTTAGTATTTGATTTGGTCAAGGACTGTTGCTTAAAGTCATATACTTTTATGGGTCATTAGACGTTTGTTTTATCTTAACTAATTAGAGTCATTAGCAGTCTATTTTCTCTCATTTTGTTAAGTGTAAGGCTATATTAAGCCAGCGTAATCTCAATAGAAATGATCACTGCATATCCCAATTGTTTGTGTTACTCTTTTCAGCTATCTCTGCTGTAGAACTTTACAGGGTCCACTTACATAAAAACCCATATTCTATCAAATTACACTCCCCCTTAAAATTGCCCACCTCGAAAATTTTCCAAGGTTGTGCTGGAATGGAGAGCAACTTGTAAAGGTAGGATATTTGATAGAATTTTTGGTATTTGGGTTAGTGGGGTCGAGATTTTCAGAAGCTGCACTGTTGAACCAACTAAAAATGGGATCTTTTGGACTGTCAAGAAGGACATTACTAGGTACTCTTCTTTGCTTATGAAAAATCAAATCTTTGCTGTTTATTTAGGGAATATTGTTGATAGTACATAGACAGGGTGGACCCACATGCACCCGGTAAATTTTATATATATATATATATATATAAAAATATATGTACGACAGTTGATAAAATGAATATATATTTGATTGTGCACCCTGACAGACAAAAGTTGTTGTGGGTGCACTGGTCGAACGCGCCAACTAGTTGCACAGTCGTGCGAGATTGATTCCGAAGGCAATATTTTTTAACTTTAAATTCAACCCTTTCTCTTAAAAAAAACTTTTTAAAAATTGCTTTTATAATACCTCGTTTTTGCCACCTCATCTAGCCCCACCCCCTTTCTTAACCACCCTTTATTTGTCATCCGGTCCCATTCCTTTCTTAATTGAATTTAAAAATAAATAAAAGCCCGAGCAGAATTCTAAACAAAATATAAGACTAATTTTTTCTAGCACAATTCTAAACAAAATATACTTCATCTGTCCCCACCCACTTTCTTAACCACCCTTTATTTGTCATCCGGTCCCATTCCTTTCTTAATTGAATTTAAAAACAAATAAAAGTCCTAGCACAATTCTAAACAAAATATAAGACTGCTAGAAAATCTACAACTTACAAGTATTCTTCACTGCGTAATTGAATTCTACTCCTATTATCTCTGCGTAAATTGGTAAGTTCTTCTTTATAAGCGTTTTTTTTTTTTTTGCAATAATTTTTTGTTGATTCTTGTGATTTGAGATGGATAGATTTTTGACGAAAAATAATTTTCTCAACCAAGTGCTAGTTTTAGAGACAATTCTTCGTGTTTTATAGATGAGTTTGATTTGCAGTCACTTAAACCGGATCATGGAGAAAGAATATCCATTGATAAATATAGCCCTACAATACGAGATGAAGTGAGAAGACACTATATTCAACAAGGGCCTTGTCAACCGGATATTAATGATAATGAATATCCTCAAACTAGATTCGAAACAAAAATGTGTCGATTTTGTAAGACATGGTTTAAGGTTTCATATTCTAGATGGTTGGAGTATAGTATGAAGAAAGATGTTGTATTTTGCTTATGTTGCTATTTATTTTAAAATGACTATGTAAAAGGAAATGGAGGTGATTTTTTCACAAAAACTGGTTTTAAGACTTGGAATCATAGTTTGGAACGATTCAATTTCCATGTTGGTGAAGTAAATACGTCCACAGTAGGTATTTTAACAAGATGCTGGATTTTGAGAATCAATTTCAATCCATTTAAGTTGTTTTTAACAAGTAGTCTGAGAAAACAAGAAGTGAGCATCGAATTCGTTTAGAGGCTTCTACTAATGTGGCAAGATTCCTCTTGGAATTTGGAATATCTTTTCGAGGTCATGATGAAAGTGAGTCTTCAAAAAGTAAAGGTCTTTTTTAGGTCTTTTGGAATGGCTTGGAAAAATGCTTCCGGATAGAATAATGTTATTTTAAAACATGCTCCAAAAATTGCTATGATGACTTCTCCAAAAATTCAAAAGGATATTGTGAGTTCTTGTGCACAAGAAATCATGAAAGCTATAATTGATGACTTGGATGGAGATTTTTTTGGAATATTAGTTGATGAATCTAAAGACATATCACACCATGAACAAATGGCCCTTGCTTTGAGGTATGTTAATTAAAAAAAGGCAAAGCGAATGAGCGAGTTATTGCTACTGTTCGTGTTGGTGATACATCTGCACAATCATTGAAGGAAATAATATGTTCTTTGCTTTTGAGACACTCTTTGAGTACATCTAAAATACGTGGACATGGCTATGATGGGGCTAGGAACAAGTAGGGGAAAATGAATGGTCTTAAAGCTTTGATTTTGCAGGAAACTCCATCCACATATTGCATTCATTGTTTTGCTCACCAATTACAGTTGACACTTGTAGCTATTGGCAACAAAAATTTACTTGTGGACAACTTCTTTGCTATTATTTCTAACGTGTTGAATGTGGTTGGATCATCATTTAAGAGTAGAGATCAACTTCGGGAACATCAAGCAGAGACGTTGGAACAACTACTAGAAAGCGGTGAGGTTTAAAGTGGAAAAGGTTTGAATCAAGAACGATGGCTTCAAAGACCAGGTGACACTCGTTGAGGATCTCATTTTAAAACATTGGATAACTTTGTTATTTTATTTTAATCTATAGTTCATGTGCTTGATGCAATTAAATGTGGAGGTTCCAGCCCCAATGATAGATTGCAAGCAGGAGCTTTCTTGAATATGATCAATGAATTTGAATTTATTTTCTTGATTCATTTGATGTTGAAAATATTGGTGATGTCAAATGAGCTGAGTGCTGCATTGCAGAGAAAGGAGCAAGATATTGTTAATGCCATGATATTTCTTGACATTACTAAAAAGAGACTGCAATTGTTGAGAGATGACAGGTGGGAATCTTTGATGAATGAAGTTTCATTATTTTGTGATAAACATGAAATTTTGATACCTAAGATGGGTGAATTTTATATTCCTGAAAAGTCAAAGCGTAAGTCTTGTAGTGTTACTTATTCACATCACTTACGTGTTGAGATCTAAGTCACCAACTTTATACTTTCATAATACATATGCGACATGGTGATCCTAGATTTTCTGATTTGAAAGGAATTGGTGATTTGGCAGAAGCACTGGTTAAGGCAAATCTCATAGAGACTTATTCTCTTGTGTACTTACTTGTGAAGTTGACCTTGATTTTACCTGTCGCCAGAGGCGAACCCAGTATTTGAAGATGGGGGATGGGGACTACTAAGAGTGACTCAAGGGTAAGGCTAGGAGTCACACAAGGGTAACGTTAGCAAAACCTGCTTAAGGCCACCAAAAGTTTGAGGCCCCAATAAATTTTAATAGTGAATTTATTATTTTATTTCACTTAAACCAATATTGAACATTATAATTAAAAAAAATAAAAAAAGAAGAATCTACCTTTTTATCAAGAATAGAATAGAACTTTGAATAAAGAACTCAAATCTTCATATTAATAAATAAATTTTACATCAACATCCAACACGATGTATTGCAAATAAATGTCTAACCCTTTATTCACTACAAAAATTGACATACAATTAAATGCGAAAAATTATGGTCATAGTATAAGATTGTCGAATGCCAATAATTTAGTACTAATATAACAAAAATAGATCATCCATTCATATTTGAACCGACGCATTTTCATATTTTGAAAACGATCAATGATAGCATCGTTACTTATATTTACAAAAATATCCTTCTCAATATAATAAACTAAACAATCATTTAAAAATTCATCGCTAACACTACTACGCAGTTCGTTCTTGATAAACTTCATGGATGAGAATGCTCTCTCTATCGTGGCAGTAGCGACATGTATAATCAAGGTCAACTTCACAAGTAAGTACACAAGAGAATAAGTCTCTATGAGATTTGCATTAACCAGTGCTTCTGCCAAATCACCAATTCCTTTAAAATCAGAAAATCTAGGATCACCACGTCGCATATGTATTATGAAAGTATCAAGTTGGTGACTTAGATTTTGAAGTTTTGGTTAGCCAAACTCATCTGGCTAATGTTTGGCCAATATCATTATTTTTTCCTTATCAAAATTAGCAAAATCATTGACCGAATTCAAGCTTGTCATACCAAGAAGCAAGTTACCACTCACAACATCAAATCGATTATTAAGCTCTTGCAGTTGCAAGTCCATAATTGCATAAAAGAGCTCAACACGTAAGTGATGTGAATAAGTAACACTACAAGACTTACGCTTTGACTTTCCAGGAATATAAAATTCATCCATCTTAGGTATCAAAATTTCATGTTTATCACAAAATAATGAAACTTCATTCATCAAAGATTCCCACCCGTCATCTCTCAACAATTGCAGTCTCTTTTTAATAATGTCAAGAAATATCATGACATTAACAATATCTTGCTCTTTTCTCTGCAATGCCGCACTCAACTCATTTGACATCACTAATATTTTCAACATCAACTGAATCAAGAAAACAAATTCAAATTCATTGATCATATTCAAGAAAGATCATTCTTGCAATCTATCATTGGAGCTGGAACCTTCACATTTAATTGCATCAAGCACATGACTATAGATTAAAATAAAATAACAAAGTTATCCAATGTTTTAAAATGAGATCCCAAATGAGTGTCTCCTGGTCTTTGAATACCTCGTTCTTGATTCAAACTTTTTTCCAATTTGAACTTCACCGCTTTCTAGTAGTTGTTCCAACGTCTCTGTTTGATGGTCCCGAAGTTGATCTCTACGCTTAAATAATGATCCAACCACATTCAACACGTTAGCAATAATAGCAAATAAGTTGTCCACAAGTAAAAAAAAATTGGCAACAGCTACAAGTGTCAACTATAATTGGTGAGCAAAACAATGAATGCATTATGCGGATGGAGTTTCCTGCAAAATCAAAGCTTTAAGACCGTTCATTTTTCCTAGCATGTTACTAGCCCCATCATAGCCTTGTCCACTTATTTTAGATGTACTCAAAGAGTGTCTCAAAATCAAAGAACATATTGTTTCCTTCAATGATTGTGCAGATGTATCACCAACACGAACAATAGCAATAATTCACTCATTCATTTTGCCTTTTTTATTAATATACCTCAAAGAAAGGGTCATCTGTTCATGGTGTGATATGTCTTTAGATTCATCAACTAATATTCCAAAAAAACTCCATCCAAGTCAGCAATTATAGCCTTCACGATTTCTTGTGCACAAGAACTCACAATATCCTTTTGAATATTTGGAGAATCATAGCATTTTTTGGAGCATTTTTTGGAGCATGTTTTAAAACAACATTATTCATATCCACAAGCATTTTTCCAAGCCATTCCAAAAGACCTAAAAAAATACCTTTATTTTTTGAAGACTCCCTTTCATCGTGACCTCGAAAAGACAATTCAAATTCCAAGAGGAACCTTGCCACATTAGTAGAAGCCTCTAAACGAATTCGATGCTCACTTCTTGTTTTCTCAGATTACTTGTGAAAAGCAACTTGAATGGATTGAGATTTATTCTCAAAATCTAGCATCTTGTTGAAACACCTATTGTGGACGCTATTTACTTCACCAACATGTAAATTGAATCGTTCCAAACTATGATTCCAAGTCTTAAAACCAGTTTTCATGAAAAGATCACCTGCATTTCCATTTACATAGTCATTTTTAAATAAATAATAGCATAAGCAAAATACATCATCTTTCTTCATACTATACTTTAACCATCTAGAATATAAACCCTTAAACCATGTCTTACAAAATCGACGCATTTTCATTTTGAATCTAGTTTGAGAATATTCATTATCATTAATATTCGGTTGACAAGGCCCTTGTTGAATATAGTGTCTTCTCACTCCATCTCGTATTCTAGGGCTATATTTATCAATGTATATTCTTTCTCCAGGATCCGGTTTAAGTGACTGCAAATCAAACTCATCTATAAAACGCGAATAATTGTCTCTAAAACTAACTTGGTTGAGAAGAATTATTTTTCGTCAAAAATCTATCCATCTCAAATCACAAGAATCAACAACAAATTATTGCAAAAAAAATACGCTTATAAAGAAGAACTTACCAATTTACGCAGAGATAATAGGAGTAGAATTCAATTATGCAGTGAAGAATACTTGTAAGTTGTAGATTTTCTAGCAGTCTTATATTTTGTTTTTAATTGTGCTAGGGAAAATTAGTCTTATATTTTGTTTAGAATTGTAACGTTGTTGATAATGTGGTCAAATGGATGACCATAACTGCTAGATTAATTTCATCCTTTATTGGTAGTAATGATGTTGATAATATGGCCAAATGGATAACCATAACTCCTAGGTTTATTTCCTCCTTAATGGGTAGTAATTATCAAGGTTTAATGTAATGTTTATGACACCCTTTGGTATTCCTCAATGTAATCCTATAAATAGTGGTGTTGAGAATAATGTTGAATACACTTGAAAGAAAGAAAGTGATCTTATATTGTTCCTCTTGTTTTATATTCTTTTTGTCTTCCTCTTTATATGGTTGTTTTGTTCTTAATTTTTGCAACACGTTATCAGCACGAAGTCTCAAGGTTTAACAACATTTCTTGAGAGATATCCATTTATAATCTAATGTTAAAATTATTAAATTGTGGCTATACTTTTTCTACTTTACATTTTATTTATAATTGAATGAAAAAAGGCTAACCATTTATCGATTTTGCGAAGAGAAGATGAGGGTCATTAAATTGTGAAAAAAATTTGAATGGACTACAAATTCTAGTGTTTTATGTTCTCAATGGAAAAAGTGAATTATCTATACTATTGATTAATTTTTAATGAAAAGATTTTATCTAACAATTTTACTAAAAGTTATTTATGTTATTTATGAGGCATAACATTAATTTAGATTGTATGCTAATTTTACATTGATGAAAAAAAAAAGTTTTGCTACTTAATTATTTACTCATTGTCTATTTTACTCTAATTCAATTATTTTCTATGATAGTTTTATCATGTCGAATTTATCAAAGCTTGAGTTCGTGGTACTTGACATTTCAAGAAATAATTACTTGTCATGGTTACTCGATGCTGAAATTCACCTTGACGCTAAAGGTCTTGGTGCCACTATTACCAATGGTAATACAGCGTCGAGTCAGGACAAAGCAAAGGCAATGATTTTCCTTCGTCATTATTTGGATGAAGGATTGAAGGTTGAATACCTTACGGTGAAAGATCCACTTGAATTGTGGATTGATTTGAAGGAAATGTGTGACCACCTTAAGGCAACGGTATTGCCAAGGGCTCATTATGAATGGATTCACTTGCGGTTACAAGATTTTAAAACTATACGTGAATATAATTCTGTTGTATACAAAATTACTTCCCATTTGAAATTATGTGGGGAAGATACAAAAGATGAGGACATGTTGGAAAAGACTCTCACAACTTTTCATGCCTCAAATTTGGTATTACAACAGCAATACCATGAAAGGGGATTCAAAAAAATATTCTAAGTTGATCTCATGCCTTCTTGTGGTTGAGCAACATAATACTCTTTATTGAAAAACCATGAGGCCCATCCCACGGGAACTGCTCCTTTACTAGAAGCAAACGAGATTGAAGCACATGGCCAATCTGAAAGAAGACAAAATAAAAATCAGGGCCAAAATAATGTGTGTGGACGTGGCAATGGAAGAGGACGATATAATAATTGTCGTGGTGGTGGTCGCCACAAAAGGGAGAACAATATAGGTTCACAAAGCAATCATTCAAGAGGCAATTGTCATCGTTGTGGAATGAAAGGGCATTGGAAGAATGAATGTAGAGTAGTTGAGCATTTTGTAAGGCTTTATCAAGATTCCTTGAAAAGAAAAGGAAATAAAAATGGCGTATCTTCTTCTAATGCTCGGGTGGAGTCACACTTGACTTATAAAAATGATGCTGATGCAAGGCCTTCACAAAAATATGATGACGATATTAAAGCAAATTTGGCTTTAAAAGATGATGACTTTGATGACCTTGATGACATTACTCATTTGGAAGTTGAAGACTTCTTTGGAGATCAAAACTACTGTTTGATCATTTGATTGGGGAAAATAATTATGTTGTTTTATTTATGTGCTTTTAATTGTTATGTTTTTTCTTATGTTGTTTTTATATTAAAAAAAAGTAATTTTATTTTCTTGCAAAGTTGTTGATTTTTCATATTTCTTATGATGTACTTTTATTTTATGAATATAAATAAAATTCTCCGATCTTCAATTGCTTCAAGATGAGTAATGGAGATATGTGTCTTCTTGATAGTGCTACAACTAACACTATTTTAAGAGAAAGGAAATATTTCTCTAATTTGATTATGAAAAAATCTTATGTTAATATAATATCTGGTAGTGCAAAATTAATTGAGGGCTCTGGAAGAGCAGCCTTACTACTACATGAGGGAACGATATTAAATATTAAAAATGCATTGTATTGTAGTAAGTCTCAAAGAAACTTATTAAGTTTCAAAGTTATTCGCCAAAATGGCTATCATGTTGAGACTGCCAATGAAGGAAAGGTTGAGTACCTTTATATTACTACAGTAAAATTGGGGCAAAAATATGTGCATGTAAAATTACCCGCATTTTCTTCTGGATTGTACCATACAAGTATTAGTATGGTTGAATCACATGCCATATAAACAAAGGGTTTACTAATCCTAATGATTTCATCGTTTGGCATGACCGGTTAGGCCATCCCGGTTATAATATGATGCGCAAAATTATTGAGAATTCACATGGGCATACTTTGAAGAATCAGAAAATTCAATCCATTCCGTTCTTCAGAGAAGATCTATGGAATAGGAAAGCCAAAATGGATCTATCAAAACAGATATATTCTAAGTAAATACTTGGTCGATACGAGATTCTTCAATCAAAGAAATTCTCTTGTGTAGCTTGTTCTCAAGGAAAGTTGGTTATTAAACCATCAGCAACTAAGGTTGGGATTGAATCCCCTGCATTTCTGGAACGTATACAGGGTGATATATGTGGGACAATTCACCCTCCATGTGGGCCATTTAAATATTATATGGTCTTGATAGATGCATCTACAAGATGGTCACATGTGTGCTTATTATCAACTCGCAATATGGCTTTTGCGAGGTTGTTGGCTCAAATAATAAGCTTAAGAGCACAATTTCCAGATTATGCAATAAAGACAATTCGTCTTGGTAATGCTGGTGAGTTTACATCGCAGGCCTTTAATGATTATTGTTTGTCCACCGGGATAACAATTGAACATCCAGTTGTTCATGTTCACACTCAAAATGGTCTAGCTGAATCTTTGATTAAGTGTCTCCAATTGATAGCTAAACCATTATTAATGAGGACAAAGTTGCATGTTTCAATATGGGGGCATGCCATTTTGCATGCAGCAGCATTGGTGCGCATAAGACCAACTAGTTATCATGAATTCTCTCCATTACAGTTGGTGTTTGGTCATGAGCCAAATATTTTTCATCTTAGAATTTTTGGGTGCGCGGTATACGTTCCAATTGCCCCACTGCTACGCACAAAGATGGGTCCCCAAAGAAGGCTGGGGTGTATGTTGGGTATGAATTCCTTCTATTATCAAATATTTGGAACCTATGACAGGAGATATATTTACGGCAAGATTTGCTGATTGTCATTTTGATGAATCAGTATACCCAACATTAAGGGGAGAACATAAGCAGTTGGAAAAAGAGATAGATTGGAATTCATTATCCCTATCTCATTTAGATCCTCGAACAAATCAATGTGAGCAAGAGGTTAAAAAGATGATTTATTTGCAAAATGTTGCAAATCAATTGCCAGATGCATTTACTAACCTTCCAAGGGTTACTAAATCTTATATTCCAGTTGCAAATGCTCCAGTTCGATTTGATGTCCCAGTAGGACCAATTGTTAAAGCAAATGAGTCTAAACCACGTTTAAAACGTGGTACACCAATTGGTTCAAAGGATAAAAATCCTCGAAAAAGAAAAGGAACAAATGATCATAAAAATCATATCAATGGAGGAAATTGCTCAAGAAGTGCTCCGAGACATAACAAATGACAAGACTACAGAGAAGGTCCAAATAACTGAAAATAATAAGAATGAAGAAATCTCAATAAGTTATGTCTCGACGAGAAAAGGTGGAATCAAAATAATATTGTGGTGAGCAATATTTTTGCTTATGATGTTACTGTTGAAATAATGCAACAATGTGAGGATTTTGAACCAAAATATGCCAATGAATGTAGACAGAGAAATGATTGGTCAAAATGGAAGGAGGCAATTCAAGCGGAATTGACTTCACTTGAAAAATGTTAAGTTTTTGGACCAATAGTCCGCACACATGAATGTCTCAAGCCAGTGGGGTACAAATGAATTTTTGTGTGAAAATGAAATGAAAAAGGTGAAGTCATAAGAGAGAAAGCATGACTTGTGGCACAAGATTTTCCGCAAAGGCCTGGCATTGATTATGTGGAGACATATTCTCCTGTGGTGGATGCAATTACCTTCGGGTATCTAATAAATCTAGGAGATCATGAAAAGCTTGAAATGCGTCTAATGGACCACGATATTTATATGGCACATTGGACCATGATATTTTCATGGAAGTTCCTGAAGCATTCAATGTGCCTGAAGCATATAAAAATTCGCAAGAAAATTGTTCGATAAGGCTTCAGAAATCCTTATATGGATTAAAACAATCAGGATGGATGTGGTACAATCATCTTAGTCAATTTTTGCTAAAGGAAGGGTACAAAAATGACCTTATTTGTCCTTGTGTTTTTATAAAAAGGTTTGGATATGATTTTGTTATAATAATTGTGTATGTTGATGATTTAAATATCATTGGCACTCCTAAAGAGCTTTCAAAAGTTGTTGAGTGTTTAACGAAAGAATTTGAAATGAAAGATCTTGGTAAGACAAAATTTTAACTTGGCCTACAGATTGAGCATTTGAAAGATGGAATATCTGTCCATCATCAACATACACAGAAAAGGTTTTAAAGCGATTTTACATGGATAAATCACATCCATTGAGTATCCCGATGGTTGTGAGATCACTTGACATACATAAGGATCCATTTCGACCTCAGGAAAATGATGAAGAGATTATTGGTGATGAAACTCCATATCTTAGTGCTATTGGGGAGCTAATGTATCTTGCCAATAATACTCGGCCAAATATCTGTTTTGCAGTGAGTTTATTGGCAAGATTCAGCTCGTCCCCAACAAAGAGACATTGGAATGGAGTCAAACATATATTCAGATATCTTCAGGGAACCATTGATATGAGATTATTTTATTCTAATAAATCCAAGTCAGAATTGATTGGTTATGCAGATGCTGGATATTTGTCTGATCCACATAAAGTTCAATCTCAGACAAGCAATTTATTTACATATGGAGGCACAACTATATCTTGGCATTCAATGAAGCAAACATTAGTTGCTACTTCTTCAAATAATGCAGAAATAATAGCCATCTATGAAGCAAGTCGGGAGTGTGTTTGGTTCAGATCAATGACTCAACATATTCAAGAAATGTGTGGTTTTCCTATGAAAAGGGATATTCCAACTGCATTGAACGAAGATAATGTTGCATCTATAGTTCAGTTGAAGGGAGATGCATTAAAGGAGACAAAACAAAACACATTTCACCAAAATTCTTTTTCACTCATGATCCTGAGAAGAAAGGTGAAATAAATGTTCAACAAATTCGCTCAGTTGATAATTTTGTGGATATGTTCACTAAAGCATTACCAACCTCAACATTTGAAAAGTTGGTATCCAAGATTGGAATGCGTCGTCTCCAAGAAATTAAATGATGTTTGCAATAGGGGGAGTAAACTACGCGCTGCACTCTTTTTCCCTTGGCCGATATTTTATCCCAATGGGTTTTCCTGGCAAGGTTTTTAACGAGGCATCAAATAAAGCGTATTACAAGATATGTGTACTCTTTTGTCCTTCACTAAGTTTTTTTTCCCACAGGGTTTATTCTTTGTAAGGTTGTAACGAGGCATATTATTTAGCAATGGTCATCCAAGAGGAAGTGTTGTAAATCATTTTAGTGGTTAAATGGATGACCATAACTCCTTGGTTAATTCTCTCCTTTATGAATAGTAATGTTGTTGATAATGTGGTCAAATGGATGACCATAACTCCTAGATTAATTTCATCATTTATTGGTAGTAATGTTGTTGATAATATAGCCAAATGGATGAACATAACTCCTAGATTTATTTCTTCCTTAATGAGTTGTAATTCTCAAGGTTTAATGTAATGTATACGACACCCTTTGGTATTCCTCAATGTAATCCTATAAATCGTGGTGTTGAGAATATTGTTGAATACACTTGAAAGAAAGAAAGTAATCTTATATTGTTCCTCTTGTCTTATATTTTTTTGTCTTCCTCTTTATATTGTTCTTTTGTTCTTAATTTTTTACAACAACTAGGGCTTTTATTTGTTTTTAAATTCAATTAAGAAAGGAATGGGACCGGATGACAAATAAAGGGTGGTTAAATTAAAAAAAGGGGTGGGGCCAGATGAGGTGGCAAAAACGAGTTTTAATAAAAGCAATTTTTAAAAAGTTTTTTAAAGAGAAAGGGATGAATTTAAAGTTAACAAATATTGCCTTCGCCGGGGTAATCGATCTCGCGCGACTACGCAACTAGTTGGCGCGTTCGACCAGTGCACCCACAACAACTATTGTGTGGTAGGGTGCACAATTAAATATATATTCATTTTATCAACTATATATATATATACGACTTTTTAAAAAAAAGTTACCGGGTGCATATGGGTCCGCCCCTGCCTATTGCTACTGCAACGGTAGAGAGAGCATTCTCATCCATGAAGTATATCAAGAACGAACTGCGTAGTAGTATTAGCGATGAATTTTTAAATGATTGTTTAGTTTGCTACATTGAGAAGGATATTTTTGTAAATATAAGTAACAATGCTTTCATTGATCGTTTTCAGAGTATGAAAATGCGTCGGTGTCAATTATGAATGGATGATCTATTTTTTGTTATATTAGTACTAAATTATTGGCATTCGATAATCTTATAATTTCGTCATAATTTTTCGCATTTAATTGTATGTCAATTTTTGTAGTGAATAAAAGGTTAGACATTTGTTTGCAATACATCACGTTGGATGTTGATGTAAACTTTATTTATTAATATGAAGATTTGAGTTGTTTATTCAAAGTTCTATTCTATTCTTGATATAAAAAAAAAGGTAGATTGTTCTTCTTTTATTTTTTTTTAATTATAATGTTCAATATTGATTTAAGTGAAATAAAATAATAAATTCACTATTAAAATTTATTGGGCCTCAAACTTTTGGAGGCCTAAGCAGGCTTTGCTAATGTTTCCCTTGTGTCACTCCTAGCCTTAACCTTGAGTCACTCTTAGTGTCTCTATCTTCAAATTCTAGATTCGTCTCTGTATACAGGTGTGTACCAAGTGGAAATTTTTGTTCATTTTTATCCTGCTGAAGTGAAATTGGGTGAATTTGATTGTCCCCATTTCAAGAAATATGCATTTGAATGATGGGTTGTGGTTTGAGATTGAAAATTCAACAGATGTACCGTCAAAGGATTTCAAGATTCCCCCAAATATGTATAGGGCTGTATTGGAAGTTTATGTTTCATTGCATGAGAATGATGAGTCTTGTTATGGGAATCCACCTAATGAGTATATAAGTTCGAATAATCTTACTATTACGGGGAATGGAGCTTTTAGGAAGGTGGTGGTTAGTTTGGATGAAATGGTAGTTGGTGTAGTTTGGCCTTTCACTGGTGGTTCTAATCCCCTCTTTTGGAGACTGATTAGTGGAATTGGCTCGTTTGACCTTCCTTCTTATGACATTGAAATTACACCGTTGTTAGGAAAGATTTTAGATGGAAGTAGTCATAAGATTTCATTTGGAGTTGCGGACACTCTGAACATTGTGGTAAGTTGATGCAAATTTGCATCTTTGGTTGGATGGAAAAGGTATGAAAACGAAAGGGAAGTTGTTGAAATACAGTTGCTCGCCCCTTTCTTTATCCATGCTGACCAATTTTACTGGTCTTGATAGATCCTTTATCACGAATGATAGCAGATCTATCTCATTGACTGGAATGGTAAAGTCATCTTATGGAACTATCACTACTAATTCGTCTCAAAGTCTACGTTATAGCAACTATATGGTAATGGGAAATGAAGGGAACTTGAAAATAGTGGATCAGATAATAGAATTCAATGATATTGTTGATGCCACAACGCCATCTTCTTCTGTTCACTAGCTTGAGTCCTTCAAAAAGTATCCGTTCCAGTGGTATACTGACAATGTAGATCAATGAAACTAAAGCTATGCCTCGATATCAAACTTGACATTGGGATTAGAGGACAAGAGGGTAAAGGGTTCCAAGTATGGATCCTCAGTCAGCTCTGTTAATAGTTTGCAGAATGTTCAGGGCTATATGATTGTAAAGGGCGAGTTACTAGTCAAAGGACTTGGAAGTACCCACCAAGTATATAATTATAACGATGATTCGTGCTGCTACTCCAGGAACATAAGCAGCTCAAATTACGCGATACTTTATGATAAGGTAAGCAATAGCTGTAGCAATAGTACTTGGTCTCGTTGGCCTTTGAGGATTGCAAAAGACGATCTCTTCCTGGTTGAAGAGTCTTTTTTGCAATCTCGTCTTGACTTTTCCGAATTCCACTGTCTTTCACTCATTTGCTGCTGGAGCTACTCTACGTGGTCGAAGTAGGTAACCGTGTCATGGTCTTCTTATTATGTTGCAAATGCACCACTGCAGTGCCTCTTGTATTCTTGGATTGTTAACTTTGTTAATACTAGATATAATATGCCCGTGCTTAGCACAGGCCCAATGAATTTAGCTCCCTTGTATTAGCGCAACATTTATTCTTACACTAGGTAAAAAATTTAAACAAGCAGGCTAAACTAATATAGTGAAATTAGAGGTCTTAATTGTTTGATGCGATTCATGCTACTTGTAAATTTTAGTTATAATTTCAATAAATAGATGATTATATCTAATTAATTTTGATTAGCTAATTATATCAAACTTAAATAACTTCACTGAGTCCACTAAGGCTTCGTCTTCATCAAGTGCTTCTAGATTGTTATTTGACTCAAACATGTTCATCATTATAATATCTTTATTAGTTTAGTGTAATTGGGTTTGTTAATCATTCGGTTCGATTCAATTTTTCAGGTCTATTTGTAAATTTCAAATATAATTTAAATAAATAAGTGACTATATTAAATCAAAATTGACCAACTAATTATATCAAACTTAATCATAACTTTATTGAAGCTTCATCTTGTTCAAGTGCTTTTAAAATTGTTATTAATATCTTTATCGACATAGTATAATTGAATGTGTTAATCATTCGATCCAATTTTACAAACCTATTTGTAAATTTCAACTACATTTTCAATAAATAGGTTAGTGTAACTAAAACTTCATTTTGATCAAGTGCTTCCAAAATTGTCATTCGACTTAAACTTGTTTCATCAGAATAATATTTTTATATTATCTTTATATATCTAATGTAAATGCAGGTGTTAATCGTGCGACTCAATTCAATTTTATAGATATTTACAAATTTCAAAAATAATTTCAATAAAAAGATGTTTAAATCTAAATAATTTTGATTAACTTATTATTTCAAACTTAAAGATAGCTTTATTGAATCTCATTGAAGCTTCATCTTGATTAAATGCTTTTGAAGTTATTATTTGACTCAAACTTGTTTCATCAAAATAATATCTTTATCGATCTAGTACAATTAGAGGTGTTAATGGTTCAAAACAATTTAATTTTATAAGCCTATTTGTAAATTATATATATCTATCTATATATAATATCTATCTATATATAATAGGAGAACAAAAAGTGTCACGTGTCAACACCACAAAATTTGTAGATATATTAAATAATAAATAACAATTCAAATAACAAATCTATCTATTCTTAAAGTTCAAATTGAAAAATAAACGTTTTCTAACTGCATGCCCTATTTTGTCTTCTTTATTGCTATCCAACTTTTTAAATTTTTAAAATTTAATTATAACTGTTCAATAACTAGGAAAAGAAAAAGTGTCACGTGTCAGCACCACAAATTTTGTAGATATATTAAATAATAAATAACAATTTAAATAACAAATCTATCTATTCTTAAAGTTCAAATTGAAAAATAAACGTTTTCTAACTGCATGCCCTATTTTGTCTTCTTTATTACTATCCAACTTTTTAAAATTTTAAAATTTAATTATAATTGTTCAATACAGTTTTAAAGTTTAACATTGACAAAAACTCACTTTCAAAATATACTTACTATATATAAATAAATAAACACATTCTTAAATAACTCACGAATGGCTTTTCATGTTTTCTTTTCATATTTTGGTATTAAGAAACTCACAAATCAATCTTCATCACTTCTTTTTATATTTTGGCATCTTTTGAATTTCTAATAATTTTCTAATGCAACAAAGAAACAGTAGAAAGATTTATAGGTATGAAATTCATCATAGGCTAAATCTTTGATCCATTTGATATATGCTAGCCAAAGAAATTTCGTGTTTGAAGTGTATCTATTAGGTATGTATTGAAATTTTTATTAATTTTCAATTCTTTTTAGTTTGTAACCATCTTCATAAAAAATTAAATAGAACATGTGATTTTTATACATAAATTTTGTTTTGTATTTAATGCTCATGTATCTTCTTTGTATTTTTCTGACGAATTTTCAGTTTTTTCTTTCATTTATATGGATAATGAAAGAGATGAAATGGTTAATATTATTTAATTTTTTATTTCTTCTTTTAAGACTAAAGAAGATAAAATGGATGAAAGAAACTAAAAAGTTAAATTGCAATTTACACGATTATGCTTACTTTTCTTTTTATCATTATCATTATAATACTAATAAATAAATGTACAAAGATTTTACTTGCATTTTTTTAACATTTTAATAATGTATAAAAATTTTGCTTGCATTTTTCTATTATTGTAATAAATTCTTCAGTGAAGTTATTTGGAATAATAATAAATTTTTACAATTAGTTATTGATTAAAAGCTTATGGTGTTATTGTCACAAAATCATGGTGTGTGCACATTCTATTAATTTTTATCTGTAAGTAAAAACTTTATCACTATAAATATATAGGGATTCCATAAGAAATAATCATACTTGATTTTTTAGCAATTATTTGATTATCAGATTTGGTTATCACTGGTATTATTATTTGATTATTTGATTACACACTTAATTAGGAGTATCGTTTACTTTTAACAAAACTGTGATAATATATTGCTTCATCTTCGATTTAATACTTGATTTTTTAGCAATTATTTAATTATTAGTTTTGGTTATCACTGGTATTATTATTTGATTATTTAATTACACACTTAATTAGGAGTATCGTTTACTTTTAACAGAACTGTGATAATATATTGCAAGCTTCAACTTCATGTTCGATTTAATACAAATGGCTAAGAATTTGCCAATTTAGCTTTGTTAAATTATGAATATTGCTTCTTTTCTAGAAACATATGATTATATTATTTTTAATTACTTTCATACACTTCCATTTTAATGTATTACACAACTGTAATATTTTTTTGGGATAAGGGTCTGAAAAATACCCCAACTTTGGTCGAATTTGTTGTTGCGATACTAAACTTTCATGAGGACCTATTACCTCCCTAGACTATTTAATATCGTATTTTAAACATATATATTTGCCCACGTGGACATAAAAAATAATGTAAAATTATAAATAGTAATGTGTCCATGTGGGCACATATATACATTTGAAATACACTATTAAATAACTCAGGGGGTAAACAATACGGTATTAAATAGTAGTAGATCATTTACTACATCTTTTAGATTATTGAACATACATAAATTCAGAATTTGAATATTATGGGTTCAAGTTCAAAATTCTATATCCACCCATTCAATTTATTAGATTTAAATTTAGATTCATTATTTGCAATTATATAATGAATTGTTTATCATATGTACAAAATTTAATTATTTACTACTTCTTTTAGACTATTGAACACATATAAATTCAAAATTTGAATATTATGAGTTCAAGTTCAAAATTATATATCACCCATTCAATTTATTAGATTTAGATTTATTATTTATAATTATATAGTGAATTGTTTAATAAATGTACAAAATTTAAGTCAAAATTATATGATATGATTATTCTCCAGTTTTTTTGTTAAAAAAATAAATTTATTTATCCCCTCTAAATATACGAGTTAAAAAAATAAATTCATTTATCCCATCTAAATATACGAATCAGATTGATCAATACTAAAGAGTGGATAAAGTGTTAGGTATAATAGCTTATCTATTTTTATTTGAATTTGAGATAAGAAAATTTTGAAATGTGATAACAAAGGAAACACTATGGATAATATTATGTACGTAAGTAAATTATTAATAGAAAAAAATTGATAACGAAAGCAATTAGATATACTAAAATAAATCATACTATGATATATTCACTAATAAACATATATGTTTGTATTACTGACACACAACTACTTTCTCTTATCACAAAGAACATGTTAAAAGAATTAGGGTAAAATTAATTTTACTAGCATCAAGTGTTTATATTAAATCAAAATATTATATACGATAACATATGCATTTCTATTACTCAATAATAATTCATATTAGTTATTTTTAAATTATAAAATTAATACATTTTAAAATATTCATGCAGCGCGCAGACACGTATACTAGTATATATACACGCAAAACATTTAGGGCTAAATAAGTGTGCCTAGAAGAACTAATTCAATAATTTGATGAAGTTCGGAATAAAAATATTAAATATAGTAAATTTTTAATATAATCTTAGTTCAAAGAAAAATTTAATTTTGATACTAATACTTTATTATTATTTTCACAGGAGGTAACCTTACATACTAACCCTTCCAGCAATTCTTTCGACTAAGGTTTTACGGTCCTATATAATTAAGAAGGTTTTTACGGCTGTAGGATTTTAACTACAACTTGTTGGTCTATTTCATCCATTCTTCCGTTCTTTCAAATGGAAATGGCACCATCAACCAAAAAGGATTTCCGAGGAGGCAAGTATTGAGAATAAGTTCACTTCCTGTAGAAATCTCACGTCTAGGACTAGAGAAATCAAGGATTGTATTGATGATTATAATATTGAGTTACAAGCTCCTTATTTAGGAGAATAGTCCTATTCTAGTTATACTAGGAAACCTACTACAACACAATTATTTACATGAGTAGTATTGTATTATAACTCAAATACCTTATCCTAGTCGACTCCTGCAATATACAGTAGCTTAGTCGTACATAACTTAGGATTTAGTAGTCTAGTCTTAGTATGACTCTAACTCTAACTCGTCAACCTGCTTCGATGGACCTGTTCCTTCGACATGTTCCATCAGTCTTCAAGCTTCCTTCAACACTTCCCCTCAAGCTAGTGAGTGGAGGAACTGTAACTCCTAGCTTGCTGCGAAAACTAGAGAAAACCTGTTTTGGTAAGGCTTTGGTATGAATATCAGCTAGCTGATCCTTAGACTTCACAAACTGAGTAAGAAGTTGTCCCCTAGCCACTTTCTCACGAACAAAGTGATAGTCCATTTCAACATGTTTGGTTCGAGTATGCATAACTGGATTAACCGTCATGTACAAGGCACTCATGTTATCACATTACAATGTAGGAACAGATCGAAGGAACACTCCAAGGTCATGAAGAAGATACAAAATCCAAGTCATTTCTGCAACAGTGGATGCTAGTGCTCTATATTCAGCTTCAACACTCGATCGGGCTACTGTAGTCTGTTTCTTGGAGGTCCAAGAGATACAATTTGCACCTAGGTAGATGCTATAGCCTGTAGTTGATCTCCTAGTGGTGGTACAACCTCCCCAATCAGCATCTGAGTAGCCATACAACCTACATGGAGACTGTGAAATAATTCTGAGTCCAAAGTGTAGAGTACCTTTGATGTACTTGAGAATCCTTTTTACCCCTTGAAGATGTTCAATGTTTGGGCTTTGCATAAATTGGCTTTCTAAATTCACAGCATGAGTGATATCAGGTCTTGTGAGGGTCCAATACTGAAGTCTCCATATTATCATTCTGTACAAGGAGGCATCTACAAGACTTCCCATGGCTTCATGCAAACCATGCTTCTAAGCCAAAGGAGTGGCTACAGCCTTGGACAAAGTCATCTCTGTCTTGGCCAGCAACTCAGCAACATACTTGCTTTGATTCAAGTGAATTCCTCCTTCGAAATACTTCACCTCAACTCCTAGAAATAAGTGTAAAGGGCCTGGATCTTTCATAGCAAACTCCTTCCCAAGTTGGAGAACCAACGCTGAGACATGAGATGGATTACTTCCTGTGACAATAATATCATCCACATATAACAAGAGAGATATTTTGCCTTTGTGAGTTTGCAAAATAAACAAGGAAGGGTCAGCCTTACTACAAATGAAACCAAGGTGTAAGAGATGCGTGCCAAACCTATCAAACCAGGCTTGGTGCTTGCTTAAGACCATACAATGCCTTTTTAAGTAGACACACATGCTGAGGATATTGGGGATCAACAAAACCAGGAGGTTGACTCATGTACACCTCCTCTTGTAGGAAGCCATAGAGAGAGGCATTTTTGACATCTAGTTGTCTAACTTCCCACTTTGAACTGACAGCAATGGATAGAACCACCCTAATAGTTGTGGCTTTAACCACAGGACTAAATGTTTCTTCAAAATCTATCCCTTCAAGCTGCGAGAATCCCCTTGCCACAAGTCTGGCCTTGTATCTATCTACTGTCCCATCAGCTTTTAACTTTGTCTTGAACACCCATTTTGAGCCAACCAAATTTACACCATGAGATTTGGGCACCAAAATCCATGTCTTGTTAGTATGCAAAGCATCAATTTCTTCTTGCATTGCTGCAAGCCAATGAGGTGACCTTAGTGCTTCCTTAGTAGTACTTGGTTCTCTCAAAATTTATGTGTTGTTGCGAACAACAAGTGACAAGTGATGTTCCTTCTCCTTGTGCCTAGTGATCATATGATGCCCTTGTGGTGCAGGAAGTACCTCAACTGGTACATCAACCAAAGTAGTTGACTCGAGTATAGCATTGTCAGATTGATGGTCAATTGGTACATCAACTAAAGTAGTGGTTTGATGATGCTCATTGGCTGGACCTGTAAGTGCAACACGTTCCTCACTGCTACTAGCAGGTCCAAAATCTGCAGCTAGAGTTTCAATACTATTGTATGAATCATCACCTTCCACTTGTTCCTCAGCATCTGATCCTGCGCTTGAGAGGTCAATAGTACTCTCATCATCAAGGAGTATATGAGTTGTAGCAACATTATCACTAGTAATGTGTGGACTAGCAACCTATACTTCCCCTGAATTAGACTTATCATGTGCCTGCAATTTAGAAAAAGATTCAACAAAAGTAGCAAGATAAGGTGAGACATCAACGTTAGTCTGAGATAGCTTTGGAGACTCATAGAGTAATGTGTTTTCATTAAACCCAACATGTCTGGATATGTAAACCCTTCTTGTAGGGGGATGATAGCATCTATATCCTTTGTGTAAGCTGTTGTACCCTATGAACACACAAGGGTAGGTTTTTGGACTGAATTTGTTGCTACCCTTGATTTATGAAAACCATCTACACCCAAACACTTTTAGGTTGTTGTAATCAGGTTGTTCCCCATACAACTTAACAAATGGAGTCACCATCTTTAGGACTGAAGAGGGCAGTCTATTGATGAGAAATACTGCAGTGAGGAAAGCCTCAACCCAAAGAAACAAAGGTAGATTAGCATAAAGTAGTAGAGTTAAGCCAGTCTCCACAATATGCCTATGTTTTCTCTCTGCAACTCTATTTTGTTCAGGTATGTTAGGACATGAAATATGTCTCACGATGCCACAATCTTCCAAATGCTTAATGAAGTCTATTTGGATAAACTCACCACCTCCATCACACTGAAAAATCTTAATTTCTTTAGAAAATTGTTTTTCCACCATTTTCTGGAATTTTAGAAAGACCTCAAAGAATTCAGATTTCTTTTTCAGTGGATAAATCCATGTATATCTCGTGTGATCATCAACAAAAAATACATAATATTTCATACGTTAGGAAGATTCGACAGGAGCATGTCCCCATAAATCACAATGTATTTTCAATAAAAGTTCTTTCTCAAACCAAATGGAAGTTTACAACTCTTTCCCAACTGACAACTGGAACAAACAGTAGGCATTTTATTCCAATTACTAATATTGATGCAACTATTACTATTCAAAACTTTTAAAGACTTCAAACTAGGGTGTCTTAATCTAGTATGCCACATGTTATCCAACGTGTTCCAATCGTGTGCAGCAGTCAAAGCATAGAGATTGTTATCTTCCAAAGCATAGAGTCCATTCCTTTTAGTTCCCTTGGCCAACAATGTCCTTGTCTTCTTGTCCTTTACAAAAAAGTTAGTTTCATCAAATTCAAGAGTGCAACAATTATCCTTTGCAAGCTTACTAACTGAGAGTAAATTTTTATTAATCTTAGGGACTACAAGAACTTCTTTTAACTTTAGACCTGATCCGGATATGTTTCCAACATGTGTTATATCTAACTTTGATCCATTCCCAATAATGATTTTATCTGGTCCATTGTAGTGTTTAAGATCAGTTAGGATACCTGAGTTATGTGTCATATGGCTACTTGCTCCTGAGTTCACATACAAGGTGTCATCAGTAGTGCTTTGTAGATTAGTAGCAGTCAATGCTTGTGATAGCTCATCTGCGGCTTGGTAAGAGTAATCGCACCTGTAAAAATACTTAAGAGCAGTATGGTTATTCCTACCACATATTTGACACGCATCAGTATTGTACCTCTCATGACTTCCACTTGAAGAACTGTTCTGAGGACCTGGTCCGTTTCTGCTGTTATATGAACCTGTTCCTTGTCCAGCAGGCTTAAAGCCTCTTCCTCTGGAATTGAAATTATTGTTTCCTCTTCTTTGAGAGTAGTTTTCTCTTCCCCTGCCTCTTTGGGCATAGAATGCCATGTTATGATTTTGTTGAGGCACTTCTTCTTCATTCTCCCTCATATCAAAACCCCTGAGAACATTAACAAATTGATTAAGAGTACGATATGGTGTCTTACCTAGCATGACAGTCCTAAAGGTCTTGTACTTAAGACCTAGACCTCTAGCAAAATTAATCACTTTGCTATCTTCATCTACAGGCTTGTGAATGGCTGCAAGGCCATCACATATGCCTTTGAATTCCTTAATATATTTGTCAACTGTTTTGGTTCCTAGCTTCACACTTTGCAGTTGTTGTTTGAGCTGGAACTCCTTATCTTTTGGTGCTTGAAGATAATCTTCTTCCAAGCATTCCCACATCTCCTTGGCAGTTGAGCAACCTACGATCAAGTACATGTTTTCTTCTGTCAAGGTGCCTGAGATCCAACTCCTTAGCAACACATCCTTCTCCTCCCAGTCATCAACAATGTTGTTGTCTTCTACACCCTTCTTACCTGCTACAGTTTCCTCAGTAGTCTTTCCAGTGGAACAGGTATCTTTAGGTGGTTCTGTGATGAGGTAGGTTACTTGAATCAACTGAGACATTTGTGTCCTCCATATAAGATAATTCGTTGGCTTAAGTTTAATGGAGCAGGATGAAATAAGATGATGAAGTGAAAAGGTCGAAAGAGTGTTGGTAGAAGAGGCCATTGCGGTTTGATTTTGTGGTTGCTTTGGTTTTGATCTAATACGTTAAAGAGCGGAAAAGCTTTATTGCTCTGATACCATGTAGAAATCTCACGTCTAGGATTAGAGAAATCAAGGATTGTATTGATGATTATAATATTGAGTTACAAGCTCCTTATATAGGAGAAGAGTCATATTCTAGTTATACTAGGAAACCTACTACAACACAATTATTTACATGAGTAGTATTGTATTATAACTCAAATACCTTATCCTAGTCGACTCCTTCAATATACAGTAGCTTAGTCGTACATAACTTAGGATTTAGTAGTCTAGTCCTAGTATGACTCTAACTCTAACTCGTCAGCCTGCTTCGATGGACCTGTTCCTTCGACATGTTCCATCAGTCTTTAAGCTTCCTTCAACACCGTAGACATCCTTCACAATATAATTTCTTTTCTCTATGTGTTTGATAGAGTTCAATCAAGTGTTTTGTCGAAAAAATAGAAAAAAAAATTGGGATACAAATTCTAATTGAGATTTTACAATTAAATATTTCACCAGTCTTTGGATATTCAAATAAGAGAGAATGTAAAAGAGTTTATCAATGGTGCTTTAATTTCTAAAAGCTCCAATATTTTGATTTCATATGCATTCTAATAAACTATTTAATAAGTATATAGGTGATTAATTACCTGAAAATGAAGCAAAAGTTTAACCAAATGGTGTTACACTTTAATCTCAATGAGTCATTTTGCCATGCAACTTGTCAATATTTGACTACTTTGAAACAAAGTTTGTGTGGATGTGAACTATCACTATCTAACGATAAAAATTTTCTTTGTTTACATACCTTCACATTGATCATAAAAATATTTTATACAAAAATTTGAATTGATGATTCATAAATTCATATTGCTTCCAAATTTGTGATTTATGTTGATGTGAAATTAACTAATCATATTTGTATAAGTTATAATAACTGTCAAATAAAATTGTCTTCTCTGAAACTTAAGTTTTTCATATATAAAGCCTTGTTGCCGAAATTTTTTATAATCATGGAAAAAGGATCTTCAGAATAATCTCTTCGCATCTACTTTATTAATGTGATAACAGATTCGAGAAAAGACATAAGATGATGGAGGAGGACTGAGCTTGTCGTAAGATGATGGAGGAGGACTCGCTCTACCTCAAAGTTGAAGATATGTCGATTTTCATTTCATTAAGGTTTTCTTGTTAGGTTAAAAATAAAGTGAAATGAAATGGTGTAATCAGGGGCGACTCAATAGAATGCGAGGTTAAAAGCCAAAAAAATTTAAAAAAAGAGATCTTATGTTTATTTAATAAATGTTTTTATATTTTTGATCTTCATAATACATGATCGTTCATTATAATTTGATAATAAATTTTGTTTTTTTTCAATTAGTGATATAATATTTCTTGTAATAATCCGTAAGACATGAATATGTATATATAAATTATTATACATTACATAATACCACAAATGCTTATATCCTAGGTAGATTTTTATTGATCATAGTTTTAAAAACAGTTTCAATTGAGTAATTGTTACACATTACCAAAATTATTCTAGAAGTAGTAGAAATATTTTGAAATAGAATTAACACTTCATCTGATTGAGTATGTCAATTAGAGTATCTCTTACTTGTATAATATACCGTATTACTCTCAATCACAAATGTAGGTCTAAATCATCAATATTGTAGTGATTGTTACGCTTTACAAGATATTCAAAGTTAAGAAAATGTATTTTTATATTTAATTATTTGATAAGCTTATTAGTTTGAGCTTGAAATGTCTAAGAAGACAACTCAATGAATTGAAAACAATCTTAAAAAGCAATGTTAAAACATGATTGATTCAAATTGAAGTGAATTAGACAAATTAAGAAATAGAAAGCAACTGCATATTAATTACCAACACCATTTTATTATAACTAGTCTCTGGATACGTGCAACGCACGTGTTTTCCATGTGATTTTTTATAGATTCGTTAGAACAATTAAAATTTTGTGCAAATCATGTGAAGTGAGTATTATTTTTTAATGTGCGTCAAGAAACACCAAATGAGAGGCACATTGTAATGTTTAAAATCAATTCCTTTGAAGCTACCATCGTTAAATCAGTTCCGTTGAAGCTATTATCGGTAATTTTTTAACTTTGTTTAGTAGTTAACACACTTCCAATAAAGTCACATGACTAATTTGAGCCAAATAACAATACAGACTTACTATAATGATAAAAAAAATTCATAAAAATTAGATTGGTGAAGTCTAATAGAGAAAAAACACAGAAAAAATAGAAGAAAAATAAAATATACACATCATTCGCAAGACTTTATTCATATAAATTATAGATAGAAAATAAATATAGAATCAATAAGTTATCCATATTCGAAATTCAGAAGCTACAAGTTTAAAGAGGAAAAACAAAAGGCACGGACCATGAGAGGGAAGTAATTGCACTGACAAAATCCTATAATTTGCAAATTATGTATAACGAAGTATGCATAATATTTTTCTCCAGAATAAGATAATACTTATTTCTGACAAAAGTAGAGACAAAGTTTACCAGCGGTACTTGACATCATATTCATTGTTTCATATATATATATATATATATATATTTGTGTGTGTGTGTGACAAAATAATAAGTCAAACATCTATTTTAAAAGCTATGTCACTTGAGAAAATATTTGTTGTTATGATACGATGACACCATTTAAAATTTGAACTTGTATTGTGTTTACCGTAATTCATTACTTTAGTTATTTATTTGCTGAATAGAAATAAACTCGAAAAAGCGGACAAACACAGTTACCATCTAGCAATAAATACGTGAAGAAAATCAATATTATATAGCCCCATAATGGTATATAGAAATATGCTGTTTGAATTTCATGCTCTAGATTATTGTAAATGCATGCAAATGCCTCTAACTCTAAATACTGAATTAACTAAGAGAATTGAAATTTAACGACAAAAGAAATCTTAAAAATTATCAATAACTTATCAAACAAGATGAATAAACATATTTCTCGACAAAACTTGCTAACAAAGGAAAATAGATGTGCATTTATCAATTCAACCCAAACGTTTAAATTTGTTGTCTGATTTTATAGCTATTTCTTTTATAATAATAACCTATCTCGTGAAATCTGTCTAGAGAGTGTAGGGTGTGCATAGACCTTACCTCAATTCAGAAGACCCACAACTTGAGTCGAGTATAGCAAATCAGAGTAAAATATGAAAATGAAAAATGATAGTGAAGAGAATATAATATAATATAACAACTATTACGAAAAAAATAACAACAAAAAAAAGTGCAATAACCGAAACACCATAAAAACAATTGGTGGTAGAAAGCAAAAGAAAGACAGTACAAGAATAAAAGTACTACTACGACAGACACCACTAAGCCTAAACCCTTCGAAAAGCAAGAGAACACTCCACTACAACCTTCTACCTTAATCTGTGATCTCAATGCTTTAGCATTTTCTGTAATTGATGAAATCAGTTTCTTTTTTCTTCTGAGCTTTTTGAAAGGCGAATTAGCTTATGTATATGCCAATAATAATTTTACCTCATGCACATGATATTTATAAGCCAAAAGTTTGCCTAGAATTCTGTAAAAAGCTCAAAAGTTATGTTGGAGAATGGAGAGACATTCTTAAAATGCGTTTTGAAACACCTCTTCATTTTTAGTATTTAATATAATATAATATGATATAATTATTATTTAATATTTAATTGTTTAGATATTTTATAACATTTTGAATTAAGATAGGGGTAAAATAGTATTTCAACTTTTACTTTTGTGGCTTCCCACTTTTAGTAAATACTAGTTTCTGGACACGTGTGTTCCATGTTAATTAGTACAAATTTTTAAAAATGATATAGATGATGCTAAAACATGTAAGTAATAAGTGACTAAAATTTAGGAAAGGATAATTGTTTGTAGCTATAAACAGTCAATTGAATTGGTATAACATTTTTCTTATGTAGTTCTCATATATCTTATACTCAGTGTGACACTTTTCTTATTTTCTTACTATTTCAATAACATATATATAGTTTATAGGTAAACATAAGTAGCGTTGATTATGTTTGTAAATATTTCATATCTTAAAGTTTGTCTTAATTTTAAGAAACTATAGTCTCCTCCTTCTTATATCCACATACATATCAAGATGTTGTTTTCGAATAAAAATTGTATTTCATAATGTAGAAATATTGATTAACATATGTATTCTTTAAGATGGATAGTGTATCGTATTGTTTATTTCATGTGGTACACTTGAAAAAATCATATTTATTTGTAATAGATAATTGCATGTACAACTTTCTTTGTTTGATTCATGATTATGAATCCTTCATGTGTAAATTTTATATGAGAATATTAACTAAATTGTTTAAATATAATAGTATTACGAAATATAACATAATCAATCCATATTCACAAACAAGCTAGAACTTAATACAAATGGTTGAAATAATCCAACTGATTTGGCAGCATCAGGGGTGCAGCTGACTAAAGTGGTGCAATTTGCTAAAGACAATGGCACAATCGTTGTTTATGATTATGCATATGCTATGTATATATGTGATGACAGTTCAAAGTCCAATTTGAGATTACTGGACCCAAACACATTAGTTCAGATCATGTTGTTTGGTCAACATTAAGCTTTACACTGTTTTCTAGTGAAAGCTTCTGCTATCATTTGATCAAACCCTATAGCATGTAACAATATAGTATAGATGACAATCTCATTACAATCATACCTCAATTACATGCTTCTTAGAGTCGGCATATGCATTCTCACTATTCATTTCACTCTATTTGGACTCATTTCATTCTAGTATTTACTACTAATTTATGGATCTCAAACAATACAAGTTTTCTATATTTCCTAATGAGATACATCTTAACAATCTAAAAAGACTCCTAGTGAATTGGCCTAATGTATCTTTATCTTCTTCATGACTAAGCATGATTCCAATGATATGACTATCATATCTATCATGTACCTGATGATGCGATGGAGAAGGGAAGAGTTCACAATAGCAAAATAAGATCTAAAGCAAAGAAAAATAAATAAAAAACTAGTAATTAACAAACACCAAGGATAAACAAATACAAGACAAAACTATAAAAGGGATTAGAAGTAAAAAATGATAATTAATTTACAACATATATAGAAAATGAAAATAAATATTCATATTCCAAAACTGAAGAGTCTATGCATTAGTTATACCATTCAATTAGTTAAATGATTAGAAAACTCAAAATATTTAATTTAATACGGAAAACTAACTAAATGCTTTGAAAACAGAAAATATATAATTTAATACGAAAAATTAACTAAATTCTTTGAAAGCAGATATGGTTTAAATAGATGAAGTTGTATGGTTGCTGGAAAATGGGATTGAGCCATTGAAGAGACATAACTCATAATTGATAAATAAAAAAATAGCTTTTGAGTTTGATTAATAATTAATAATTAATCAATATATATAATTTATAATATTTTTATATAGTGTAGGAATAAAATGGTAATCCAACTTTGCATTTTGGAGCTTCCCACTTTTAGTAATATATGATATGATATATGATAATTACATCGACTGTATTTAAGAAATTATAAAATTTTGAAAATTTATGCATAATGATTGGTAAAAGATTGCTAACAAACTAATAAGAAAATTTCGAACAATTCTAACAATAAATACATAATTATTTAAAGTTATATATATTAACATTGGACAATTTTGAGGTTTTATTTTTATGAGCCTAACGTCATTGCTTCAGTGGCTTTAAGGTTGAGCCTTACCTAGGTATTATATACATTTTAAGTACTTATAAATATATAAGCACACACAAAATAAGTATTTTTAAGTCATTGTGGGAGATTGTGAGGAGCTTTTCAATTGATCTCTTTACTAATAATTTCGTCTCAGTTCAAGAAACTTCTTGTTATTTGCAATTGTAGGGTCTTATGGCTTATGAGTGTAGGAGAAGGAATCCCTCAGCCCTCAAGTGTGTTTTTCCAAGTTGATGTTTCTCAAGTATTCTCCTAATCTGGATGTTCTTGTTGGCACAAGAGATGAACAAAGATAATACAATAAGAAGAAAAGCAGAGAGAAACTTGAGTATTTCTTATTTTTCAGAAAACTAGCGTACAAGATTATAATAGCACTTGGAAAACAACAAACTAAGAGAGAAAATAGGGCATAAATTAGGACTCCTAATGCTAATAAACTGAATACGTAAAAGGCTCCTAAAAATACTGACAGTAACTTAGTGACTTTTGAATCAGTCAAATAACACTTCCCCTTGATTCAAAATCACACACTCCCAACTGCAACCTGAAAAATTCATGCTTAGCCTAAGGAAGAGACTTCGTAAATATATCCACTGCTTGCTCGTTTGTACCGCAGAAATATCTTAATTGACTCAGTTAGTTGGAAAGATGTGAATATATATGTAGATGATCAGATTCCCACAATTCTGCATTCTCTTGCAATCTGCTCTCTCTTCAATTGAGCTTAGACTAGTTCCAGAATCCCTCCATTAATGGAAATCGCTGCATGCACATGAATCTTAATATGGTATTAGAGCCAACTTCCATATAAACTTCTTCATGAAAATCTCCATGGAGAAAAGAATTGTTAACATCGGGTTGATATATATCTATGGTAATGTCTCTTAGCAATAGTAGCAATCAAGGCTCTCAATGTTGTCATTTTAACAATTGGGGAGAAAGTTTATGTTGCCTATGCCATAATGTTGAGTATATCCTTTTACCACTATCCTAGCCGCTTGTATCTTTCCACTCTGCCACCAGCTTTGTGCTTTATCTTATAAACTCACCTACAACACTGATTTCTTACCAACAGGAAAATTCATAAAAGACCAAGTATTGTTGTCATGCAAGGTAGTAAACTCCTGGGTCATGGATGCTTGCCAGGAAGGGCCAAGAGTTGCTTCTTCATAACTAGATGGCTCACAATCATAAATATTTTTCATAGTAAAAAGCTAACTATTAGGATATAAATCTTCAAGAGAGATATGATGTTTAAACAAAAAAACATGCATCCAAGGATTAAGGTTTGTTTGATGTAGATGATTGTGGGGTAGGAAGGGAATGAGTATAATCAGAAATATAGGCTGTGAGATCTATGGGACTTCTTAGTCTCAACATTGGAAATAGGTTGCTCAGTTTTGTGAACATGCTGAGTAGGTTGAGGTATAGGAGGAGGTGTATGTAAAGTTGTGGAATGTGGAGAAGTGGAAGGTTCAATGGGAGATTAAGGTGATAGGGAAGAGAAGTTAGAAGACATATAGGAGAA